>PITA01005055.1:0-115317 GCA_004023965.1 Spilogale gracilis | reverse complement strand
TACTATGTCTTCCAGGTGTCTTAGAGTTCACGATGGACTTTCACCCTTCACCTCAGTCACCATTCCAAATGTCTCTACAGGAGAAGCAAACTGATTTTATCACTGTTTTACAGAAAAAAAAGTCAATGTTTCCATGACTTGGGTTGTACACTAAGGGGTTAGAGGTGCATGCCATCACACACCCCTCTTCTTCACACTCAACATTTCTAACTGGTTGCAGCTGGTTACACATGCTCAGGGTCTTTCGGCCTAGGTATCAGTGGCACAGGGTAGGCCACTGGTGCCTCAAAAACATGAAATCTGGTCATCAATCATCAATAAATGATGCCTGGTTTTACTTCTGATCTACCGCTGAAGATTTCTGGGGACATGTGCAGGTAAACCAGGACAATGTCCTTTAGTTTGATGGTGGATCGCTAACAGCACGATGGCTTTACAGAATTTGAAAACACAGTCAGCAATTCATGAAGGGGAGTTTCATAAAGGTTTTCATTTAAGCTCATGATCAACCACCACGCTAAACTTTCCCCCAGAAGAATCTGAAGCCTAACACAAATTTTAGCACCAGTTACATATCATGTGCCTATTTCATAAGCAAAGATAACTGTGAAGAACAGACAGAATGGGACAGATGAAGGGTAGCATCAGTCACACAGTGACAATAATAGAGAATGATTAAGAAAACTGACTCTCGGGGTGTCTGGGTGGCATCCAACTCTTGATTTTGGCTCAGGTCATGCTTTTAGGATTGTAAGATCAAGTTCACGTCAGGTTACGAGTTCAGCAGGGAGTCTGCTTGACACTCTCTCCCTCTGCCCCTTCCCCTGTGTGTGTGTGTGTGTAGTCTCTCTCTCACTGTCTCAAATAAAAAACTCTTGGAAGGAAGGGAGGGAGTGAGGGCAGAAGGAAGGAGGGAAAGAAAGATGGATGACTCTCAACCTCAGCAAAATCCATCTACTATAAAATGGTAAAAGCTGAAAGGCAGGCAAATGTTAACACACTGAGCACAAAGCAGGACCAAGCGGGTACTCAATGACTCATCTCCATCATGTCCCAGAGCCCTTGCCCATTGTCACTTACAGACTCCTATAATCTCAGCAAACTCCTTAACCCAAACACCAAGTCTAATGACAGCATTATGGTATTGGGTCATCCTAATTTAATTCAAGGCCTTCAAGGCCTTAAAAAAAGTTACTCATAATTCTCTTAACTTCATTTGACCTTGTAATAAGTATTACCTAAGATGTGGAGGTGAGAAAACTGAGACCCAGAGAGTGCCATTCCCAAACCTAGAGTCACAACTGATGCTAGAGCACACAGCTCCTCTCAGGTGCCACCATTTTGTGTTCCTTTCTCACAATTACCATGCTATCCCAGGGTTGAACTGTGTTATGAAAATGTGAACCTAACAAATCTGTCTGCAAATCCCTCAAGTTCTTCTATGACTTCCGCCCCCCCTGACTTAGGTCAGCAATGGACAGCGTGTGTTTGTGTCACACTCACCATAGTTTAGATGGTCTTCCTAAGAGGGTGTGTATCTGTGAGGATCCAGTCCAAATGACAGAAACCACAAGTTTTCTTAATAGAGAAAGTTTACTCAGAGGAACTTGTTCTATTGTTACATGAGTACTAAAAGACACGAAGGGGGCGCCTGGGTGGCTCAGTTGGTTAAGCGACTGCCTTCGGCTCAGATCATGATCCTGGAGACCCGGGATCGAGTCCCACATCGGGCTCCCTGCTCGGCGGGAAGCCTGCTTCTCCCTCTCTCAGTCCCTCTGCTTGTGTTCCCTCTCTGGCTGTGTTTCTCTCTGTCAAATAAATAAATAAAATCTTTTAAAAAAATAAAAATAAAAGACACGAAGGCAGCCATGAGATGTCCCAGAGGAGGCAACAACAGCCAGCAGCCCCAGGGGTATGGGAATAGAGAGGACAGGTTGGTGGGGCAACCCCAATGCTTGACCCAGACCCCCCAAGGAAGCGGCAGCTCCCAAATGGGGACGATGTCCTGCTTCTGGAAATGCCTGGCAAAGTCAGAAGCCACAGTCAGTTGCTGAAAACAAACCATTTCTACTAGGGGAAGAACTGCTGCTGAGGTGACACTTTCAGGAAAGGAGGTAAACAGGATAAGCCTGTCTGGTCTCCCTCCTTCAGCCACGCCGCCTCCCTCCAGTGTATTGGCAGAAATTATAGGGAGAAAGCTGGCAAAGGAGAAATGCGGTTTTTAGAGCCTCGGTCCCAACACCATAAATAAAATGAGAAGGGTGGGTTTGTAGCTGAGCAATGATGGCTCAATTATCAGCACAGAGTGTTCTTCACATGTTCAAAATCTTCCGTCGGAGGATCCTCCTGCCAACTGGACATCACGGTCATTTGATTTTTTAGCACAGCTGACACAAGGTCTGTCGGTGGCTGCTGGGTAAGAAACTAAAGAGATGCTGATTGGGCCAGGATGGTTTTTTTCCTTGCTCTCCTACTCAAAACCCTCTGCTGTCACACCACTGGTACATGATGTGGAAACATCTGCATTCCAAAGAATCTGCCGTTTATTTTAAGAAGCCTCATCATATAGAAAGAAGCTAAGCGGCTCTGGAGATAGCCTATCCTGATTTAACCACTTCCTAGCTGTGAGACAGGAGGACAATTCTTTCAGCGCCCTGAGCCAGTTTTCCTGTGATGAAATTATACCACCTGGACCACACAACTTGTTTAAGAATTAAATAAAACGTTAATGTAAAGTGCCTGGGACACAGGCGGGCAAATGCTGGTTTCATTCCCTCTGTATGAGGAAAACACACATCAAAAGGTTAAAGAGCTATTACTCATCTGTTTTCCTTTTCTGAGATCTTCATGGTGGAATTTCAGTTGGTCTAAAATCCGCACATGATTCTGTGAGAGTATTCCCTTACCGCCAGAAAACCTAAACCTAAAAAGCAATGTAAGCTCACAAGATGAGAAACAAAGCTCAACTAAGGTGTGGAGAGACAACTCTGAAGGCAGAAAAGGCAAAACCATAGCTTACTCATATGGAGGAAATAGGAGAAGACCGAATAAAAATGCACTCGGCTCTTGATTGGGAAACAAACATTTCCCCATGAGAGACGTTTTCATTTTCTTAACGCAATCTTGTATTATACAAGCAATGGATACAGATCCTTGTTATTTTTTTTAAAAAGATTAGAAATCTCTTGAGACTATAAGCCTTCTACGGCCACAACCCCAGTGGCATCATGAGAAAGCCCAGTGAGTGAGCATCATGGTATTAAACCCTCACAATTCTTCGATGGGAGCATTTGTGAGAAATAACCAAATCTGCAAGTAAACATCAGAGCTCAATTAAATAAAAGAATATGAAGGTCATTTCCATTTAAAGCTCAGTAGTAGATTCAATCAATGAGGTATTTTCCTGAGGGGCAAAAGCTTATAGAGTTAAATGAGTTCTTATGTAAAGACCTGAAAAGAAGGGTCATAAAATACTAGTAATTATGGTATGATAATTGTAATAAAAGGGTGTTTTACCATGAAAAAAAAAAAAACTTTTAAGCAAAAGTCAACTTTCTCATTGTTTCCTTTGGGAATTTACAAAATAAAATTATTTTAGGGGAGCTCAGAGTGACATCCTCTGGTCTAACTGCCTCCTGGATGCTAAATTTCCCCAGGGCTCATCATTCTTAATGAACTCTTTAGCCCTGTTACTCAAGCATCATGCACCAGTCATTGGTGTTGCCTGGAAAAAGTTAAACATGCAGAATCCCAGGCCCAACCCCAGACCAACGAAATCAGATTTTGCAAATCTGATTTGATCCCTAGTTTGATAAGCATGTTTTAGCCCAGTGCTTCTCAAACTGTGTCCCCAGACTAGCAGCATTAGCACCACCTAAGAGAACATTAAAAATGCAAATTATGGTGCCCCACCCCAGCCCTACCAAATCACAGCTCCCAGGGTGGGGTCTAGCAATCTGGGTTTTAACAGTCCCTCCAGGTAATTCTGGTGCATGCTGAAGCCTGAGAATCACTCACTGCATTAGTTTGGAACAGACCAGTCTGAAAGAAGGAAAGACTTCTCTTGCACCAAAAGCAACCCATTTCACCTATGGGCAGTATCCCCTCATAACTCTATCAGCTGGGCCTTTCCTACCAAGATGAATAAAGACAACAAATCTCGAACTTTGTTCCACATGACAATCTTACAACATTCCAATCAGGTCGAATTCTGTTTCTTCTTTTCTACAGGTAAATGTCTACATAAAGATGTAGATATAGTTTATTTATGTAATATACTGTAAATAATATGGTAAAATATTTTGCTAATAGTGTATAAAAACATGTTATAATTACTGTTGTTGGGTGTGATAATGGCATTGTAACTATGTTAAAATAAATCCTTTTTACAGAGAAATGCAGGAAAGATAGCTTTTATATACCTGTAGTACACATGCATAAAATCTCATAGTAACTCAGAGAAAAATAAAAGTATCATCTTTCTCATTCTAAAACCAAATGTCAACACTCAGGAGTGATATTAACATCGAGTTTTTGGCAGTCCCTTTACTCACTGGGCTTATGGTCAATCCAATCCCCTGAGCGCTGTATCAATAATACTGTTTTTTAATCTTTTTATTACACAGGGTTTTTTTTTTCCTTCTGCAAATACCATTCTTTGAGAGGTCACTTGGGCCTCTCCATTCTTTCTCCACCTCAGTCTCCAGTCCTGCCTCTTTGGCCACAGTACGGTGCAGCGTTGGGTAACTTGGATGGACATTGCAGGGAAGACAGAGACTTTGCTCCATTTGTTTCACAATCCCCACTGCTTTTCATTAATTCTTTCCAAACCGAAAAATTAACTCGATGATTGCTCTAACTGTACCCAAAATAAGTTGGTATGGTTTATTAAACATCATTCAAAACGAAGCTAGTATAAAACACCAGCTTCATAAGACTACCACAGCTCATTAAGCTGCAGGATATTATCACATCCCATTAAGAAAGCTGGATCTGTGATTTGAGGTCCTCTGGAACTTTCTTTAACTTAAAAAAATACTACCTGCATCTATAGATGACAAACAACAGACCTCAAAAACACACATGAATTTAAAGTTCAATTTTATTTTATTTGTTAAAGATGTATTTATTTGAAACAGAGAGAAGAGAGCATGAGGGGCATGTGAGCACAAGTCGGGGGTGGGGGGTGCAGAGGGAAAGAATCTTCAAGCAGACTCCCCACTGAGCATGGAGCCTGATGTGAGGCTCCATCTCATGACCCATGAGGTCAAGACCTAAACTGAAACCAAGAGTCAGGCACTTAACCAACTGAGCCACCCAGGCACCCCTGAAGTTCAATTTTAAATGCTGTTGGGAGTGGCCCTTGAATGAGCAGAACATGAAGGAAACACACATGAGCACATCCACCCAAGAAGATAGTCTGTTTGGAGAAACAGCCAGCACTGTACCTGGCATTTAACAGGCAGGCATCCAGAACACATGACATCACTTTCATGTATCTGCCACTGTCTAATGGTGATACAGCCACCACCACGGCGTGTTTGGGCTTTCCACCATTACCGCTGGTTACTCTCCTCATACACCTGCTATACCAAACTGAGGTTTTTGATTTTGCAGGACTGAAGGCTCCTGATTGCCCATCTGACCCCTGTTGAAAACGTAAGTGCCCATCTCATAGGTTATGTGTTCCCAAGATTTTCTCGAACCTCCATACCCCTCCAAACCTTCTTGCAACAGTATTGCATTTGCACTCCTTTGACATGGTTCATATTCCACAGGTCACTTGGAATATCCATTTGGTCACTTATTTCCTCCCCACCATCAGGTAGTGAGATCCTTGATGACCCTGACTTACTTGTGCTCTTCTCTGAAAGCCTAGAACATACACTAAGTACACAGTGTTGGACCCCCACCAAAGAACCACCCCTCCTTTCTTGCAAACAAAACAGCTCTTTTATTTGTTAAGACAACCCAGGAATTCTAACTGATCTCAGACAATTATGAAAGTCAGATTCTTATTCTCCAAATACTTGTCTTCTGTTTCCCTGGCAACTTTTGGGGGTGTAGGAGGAACTGAGAAAGTTTCCTCCCTGATAAAAGAAGTTTATTTGTCCACTCAGCTTCTTTCTTCCCTTTCCTTCCTTGTTGTAAAAGGTAGTTTTTGGAGCAGGGGCAGCCCTAATGGGATCAAGAGGTGATAAGCTTAAAGACAGAAACCAAACACTGGCAACGGCAGAGCAGAAAGGCAGAAAGGGCCAGTTCCAAACTAGAGCCCCAGGCCTACTGTGACTCTTGTTATAGAAGATCATCAAATGATTTTTCCATTTAGCCAATGTCATCAGGCATTATTACTTTATAGGCAAAAGCATTTCTAATATAGCTACTATTACTCCTGGCATATAATAAGTACCTGAATATTTACTGAGATATATTTGAGTTTAATCTATTCATGAATGTAGTTACAAAATACATAAAAGCTCTTGGTCTCTCACTGCTACCATTTTCTCCCACTTCACTCAAAATCTCACTTGGATTACTGGAGAAAACAACTTCCTAAGTGCTACTGAATACTGACACTTTCAGCCTATTAATAAAATTATTTTTTTTAAAATGACGGGAATATGTTTGCTCAGAAGGGATTAGACTCACAATAACAGGAAAAGTTTTTAATTTGCAGTTCAGAATGATACCTGCTTTAAAAGATACTTCATAAATTTCAAAATAGCCAGTACTTAGCCCCAGATAAGGTAGCTGGACCGTCTTGAGCACTGCACAAAAGCTGCTCATGCACCCAGCTCTCAAAACCCAGAATTACAGTTGCCCCCAGTTTGGGGCTCCTTTCAGCACCAACAATGCTATGCAGCTATGTCAGAACACATAGCCACAAAATTTTCAATTTGTCAACAGGACTCAAATGAGGGAAGACACACACACACACACACACACACACACACACACACATCATTCTCACAATAAATTCTCCAGCTGTGTTTGCAAATCAATCACTGCCCAGCACAGATAACACACTAACCAAAATTGGCTTTTGTTGAAGGAGCTAGAAAGGGAGGAACAAACTCTATATGCCTAATTTTTTTTTTACCTTTGAAAAATTGCTTCTAAGAAATTATAAACTATTTCCATTCAAAGAAAATTATGCTCTGTGAAGCCCCTTAGGGCCTAAAGGTTTCTGAAGCCCATTCCATTTTTAATTTAGATCTTTCCATTGTTCCTGTCAGAGATGAGTGATGTCTTGGCTCCCAGACCTTGGAAACCTTCAGCGGGGGAGCTCCCAAGCTGCAGGCTGAATTCTTTTCAACTTCTGGCCTTACTAATGTCATTTATTAGCTTAACATGACAACACCTCATCTTTCACCGCTGACTTAGTGAGATCCCAAGAAACGTTGTCTGGCCGTGCCTCAGTTCAAATGCACCCAAGAAGTCCCATCAGTAATTTGCTGGAACTCTCCCTCAAAGCTCTACTATCATCATCATCATCATCTCTTCCTAGCTCATCTCCTCCTCCCCCATCTCCTCCTCCTCCTCCTCCTTTTCCTGCACCTGGTGCCTGTCAGTTCTTCAAAGCCACAGCTGTACTCTTTATCTCGAGGGATCCTCGTGATAAATCTGTCAGGCCTAGATACAGGAGGCGTTATCTCTCTCTGTTAGAAAAGAGAAAAAAATGGCCCAATTTTGAGCCAGTTCAATGTTTCAGTTTCCCCTCTGCCCCACATTGACTATTACATCAGAACATTTAGCTTATGAATGACCACCCTATCAGGCAGTATTAGCATCGAGGCTGGTCCGCAGATCCCAGCTTTGGAAACTATCTGGATCTACTCTGCGGGTTTCCAATGTTATCACTGTATAGCTTTGCTATTCTTAAATTTTGTCTATCAGATCAAATTTATTTTCCTTAAGAGTTGAGCTTGAACCCATTCTGTCAAACCTAATTTAGTAATAAGTAGAAAATGGAAATAGAAAATATCTATAGGAAATAGAAAATATTTTAATGCTTTCCATAAACATAAACAAACTGTACTCAAGTAGCACAAGGAAAAGGTTTTGAAAGTCTTTCCAAAATGTATCCACAGAATGTAATTGAAGCTGTGGCATAAATGTCTATTTCTTATTTTACAATTTTAAGACAATATCTCTTTGAAAAGACATCTCCCTACGTCCTAACATATTTTTTTCTATATGGCACAGTATTGCCAAGACATGTAATTTAAGATGCATGGTCACTAAGACTATCTGAAAAATGCTACCAAAGTCAGCATTTTAGTGAATATCAACCAACACCAAAACATTTGCCCATACTTATGATGTACATAACCTATTCTTTAATCAGGAACATCTCCTATAGGCACCCATATTTGAGCCCTGAGACATGCCCGTCATCAAAGGGCAGGGAAGGATAAGGAATGGAAGGAGGAGGGAGGCAAGAGGCAGGAAGAAAAAGAGACAAATACATACATAGAGTTTTCTCCCAGAGTGTGTAGTAAGTCATCAAGGCATTCTCTATGACATGATCAGAAATTCCAAAGATCACAACAATCAGTTCTCACATTCAGACAAAGCTATTTTCACATTCTTAGAGGAAGAGTTTTAATGATGATCTTACTACATAATTAATCCAACCACAATTTCATGAAACCCTGAGCCCTATGGTATTAAGAAGGGGAACCAAATGCAGTTCTCCCCATCCTCTAGGACTCTGCTGTCCCACGGGTCCAAGCAACCAAACATGAAATGATTAGATCAGGTGGTGCAGGCAGCTCTGTCTCACAGCACAGAGATGGCAAAATAAAACCAAATTCTCAGATTTTGATCTGAAACTATAATTCCAATTGAGAATAAATGAACAATAATTAAATTATGATGCATTCTTTAATGTCCTTTAAAATGGTTACATATTTTTAAAGCACAAAAAAGCATCCACTGAAGAAGTATTCATAATTATAATCTCTCCAGTATTGGTGTCCTACACTGACATGCCACTTCAATGCATCAAGAACATGCATCTTGGGACGCTTGGGTGGCTCAGATGGTTAGGTGGCTCACTCTTGATTTTGACTCAGGTCATGATCTTGGGGTCCTGGGATCGAGCCCCATGTTGGGCTCTGCACTCATTGAGGAATCTGCTTCAGGGTTCTCTCTCTCCCTCTGCCCCTCCCTACGCTTGCTCTTTCTAAAATAAATAAATCTCTTTAAAAAAAAAAGGACATGCATCTTTTTTATTTTAGTGTAAAAGAAATTTATGGCAACACTATTTCATATATACCTGCCAAATAAAAGGCAGAAAGAACATTTCCCCCAAAAAACTTTAAAGGTTATCTTCCAACAGATAATCAAGAAGAAAGGTTATCTTCCAACAGATAATCTCATGCTTACACAATCTCTGTAGTTAATTAATACAGGCTTCTTAAATTGATTCCAGTTCCAAAAGAAAATTTTGCAAGGTCTTTAACGGCCAAAAAAAAAAAAAAGAAAAAAGAAAAAGACACCTGGGTCTCTTCCTTTCTATGGAGAGTAAGGTTATTTTTATTTATAGCCAAACAAGAGGTATTAAAGAACTCAACATCCTCCTTAAAACTATAGCAGCACTTCGCTTCCACAACCACCACTCCCATCCCATGTACTTCTCAGCATGCTCCTAACCTTGGCAAGCATCCTCCTGAACTTGACCTGTATCAGGAAAAGAATTAAACAAGAGAGCCAGTTCTGGTTCCTTTGGGCTTATAAGAGAAACTTCCAAACTAAGTGTTCCTCCTTTCATAAAATTTCCAACTCCCAAACAACACCAATCAAATATTAAACCCCTTAGCTAACAGTAATGAGGGGCAGAACAACCACAGGCTCACACATTGTTTTCTCCTCATCTTTTAGGACAGAGTACTATACTTTGATAGATTTGAGATCATGAGCGTAAAGCTAAAAGAAATCAGAATTCAATCCACAAGAACTGCTCATAAATGAAATGAGCCGCCATAATACAGTAGAAGCAGTATTTAAAGGTAAAGAACAGATATGGGCTTCACAGATTGGTGACCTGGCTTTGAGTCCCAGCCACCTCCAATCTAAGGTCACACATCAAATAATAGTCTAAGGTCACACATTAAATAACAACATAATATCAGTTTCTTCATTCCTAAAATATGAACACTTCCCACAACAGCTCTGGGCGGGGCATTCTTCTATGCTCTCACACAAACAAATTCATTTATCCTCAAAACTATCCTAAGAAGTAGATACTACAGTCCTCATTTTACCAATGAGGAAACTGAGGCACAAAGATTAAATAACTTCCCAAGGTCACATGGCAAACAAATATGGAGCTCAGATTCATTCAGAAGGTCTTTCTCTAGAATCTGTGCCTTTAATTGTTACATAGCTCCTCTATCATACAATTAGAGAATTAAATGAAACAATGTCCATGGTACATGAACTGACACAGAGTAACTCAAAAACATTATGGTTGCTACTGCAGTTCAGTATTATTGACATTAAAATAACAATACTGCTTATTATACAATATTTCATAGTATACCATATATATAAGGTTACTATTATTATTTAGGGGCCTGATGTTCAATATATTCAAGCAGAAGCTAGAAATCTCTCCTGAGTGATCTCTAGAATTCTTTTGCATTCTGACTTTATTCCATGATGGGTCTGGTTCTTTAACTTGCAAGTAGAATGTTATGACATCTCAGATCTATATCCATCCCATGGACCAGGCCTCACAACCCCCTTATCACTTTGTAAACCTCTAGTCAAAGAAAATGTGGGTTATTATGAATATTCTGGAAACTATACCTACAAGAGAGTCTCAACTACTGAAAACAGAAAACAAGGCCCATTCCTTAAAATTTCAAAGTACAGCATAAGCAGTCAATAAAAACATGCACTAGATGAGGTTCCAACTCCACTTGAAGAATAGCCAACAAAGTAAGTTTGAGTTCCTTATTTCTTTTTTGTTATTTTAAACGGCAAGAGGCAGACATCTCCATGAGCTGGTGTTTCTCCAAAAAAAGTCAACAGGGATAAGATTGCTGAAAGCTGGAGAGTAATGTCAGCTATGGTACAACTTCTCCAACAAAATTGCCTCATTACAAATTCTCTTCTTGGCACAACTTGTACTCTTAAAAATAGTAGCCCAATTTCACAAGCAAGTTGGAACCTACTGATCCTGACTTCTACAACACTGCATTCCTTCTGCTGCTAGTCATCCTCAAAGTATGCTTTTTAAAATTACTTGTCAAGCCGACCTTTTAACAGGGCCAATTATTTTCCTCCCAAAACAAAAGAGTGAGAACCACGAATCCAGGAAAACAAGAGAATCATTATTTTACTGACATGTTTGAGTGAACATGAACTTTGAGAGGGTCCCACTTTCCATCTCAACTCTCCTCCCCGTGGTGATTAGAATTCCAATGTTTTGAAAGATGGTAAAGCAAGGTCATCTGTAAATTTATTATTTATTTACTTACTTAGGAGAGAGAGAGCATGTGTGGAGGGGGGTGGCGAGGTGGTGGGGAACAGAAGGACAGGGAGAGAATTGTAAGCAGACTCATGCTAAATGTGGAGCCCTACACAGGGCTCAGTCTCAGGACTCTGTGAGATCATGACCTGAGCTGAAATCAAGAGTCAGGCACTTAACCAACTGAGTCACCGAGGCATCCCATCATCTGTAAATTTAAAAAGAATGTTCATTTTAGAAAGTTTTCCCCACAGTGTCCACATGGTTCAATTAAAAATTACATTTAAAGAGAAAATCAAAAATTACTTTATTAGTTTATATACAGGGCTTGAACAGACATTATTAACTTAGGCAATACAATTGTGCTTTTGTGTGTTAAAAATATAAATATCGAAAATATATAATTGTCCTCTCTCAATGATAATATTATGTATTTACACTCTCCTGCAATACTTAAGTACACAAAACTTAACTATTCAGCAAAATAATCAAATGAATTCATGTTCATGGCAATAATAATTTTAAAGGTTGTTCAAGCAAAAAGTCTGAAATACTAAATTTTCATTGTATTCTTATTTTTCAGCTTCTGCTGTCAGAAATCAATCACAAGGAAGCTTAAATTATTTTTCCACCACACATCCATTCCTGGAGTTCATGCTCAGGGACAGAAGGAGTTGGAAACTGGACTCCAGTGGGCCTCAGTCGGGTTCTGATGATGCTGCAAAGTCAGTCAGGATATTTTGGCCGACTCATTTACTTCACTATGACTCAGTTTCTTCAACTGTGAAACTAAAGTGCCTGTGGTCCCCCAGGTCCCTCTAGTTCTCTAACTGTTCCAGAAGGTTCTCATTTTTTCTTTTCTCATTCTTTTTTTTTCTTTTATTTTTTTTTCCATAACCCAGCAACCTTATCCCTTCCCCCCACCCTCCAGCAACCCTCAATGAGAAAATCATTCTTCTTTTTAACTAAATTAATTTCTACTAGAAATAGATTAATTTTTACTTTCCACTACCATTTCTCTCTGATTGAAGTTACTTCCTAAAAAAAATAAACAAAAATTATTACTGACCCAAGAGGCAGATTCTTCGCTTCCATTCAATAATATCTGTTTCAGTGGCTTTGAAGAGCACATTTGGCAAAGCAATAAACTCTTGCCCAACAAATAAACAAATCTCCCCAAAGTCAGTTTAATTTGTAATTGTATACCATACTCTCAGATTAAAATAAATAAGGCTATGTAGTGTCTGTGTGCATTGTGTGTGTGGCTCTCCCCTATGCTTTTTCCTTTAGCCCAATCCTGAACTTCCTAAAGTCAACAAAGGAGAGAGCTATTACCAATGGTTTTAACCAGTTAAAATATAGGAAAAACCAGTTTAGAAGTGAAAAGTATCTTAGGATAGTTGGCAGCCATGGAAAAAGGAAAGGAGACAGCCCAAGAAAGGGAGTTAGTACAAGGGAACAGGTCTGTTTTTCCAGGAGCACCTGGATGGCTATGTTGCTTGAGAAATTTTTAAGGCCAAAGGGTGCAAATACTGGTTTACAAAACTGGCTTGACAGACTATGACTGTCAGTAACTAAAATGACAAAAAGCTTTTAGAAAAACATTTAAATTTCTCCAAACTCCTCTAAGGATATGGTCAAACTGAAAATGACAAATGAGAATACTGTAGGTTCTCATTTGCTCTTAAGATATCGCCCTTGAGATTAACAATGCTGTATAAAGCACAGACTGCTTTCTGCTTTGTGTTTTAGACCTAGTTCTTCATACAAGAAGGGAGGAAACGCAAAGCTGGGGTCAGTGGCAAGCTGCCCTCTAATCAAACTACTGCCTCACTCACTCCTCAGCTGCTGGTCTAGCTCCACTTCACAGCCAAAGTCCCAAGGCATCAAAAGCAAAAAGAAAAGGGTGAACAGGGGCACAGAGTAGAACAACAGAAGAGAGAAAAGAGGGAGAAGGGAAGAAGGATACCGGAGAAAGTGTGTTACTAAAAAAGAAAGATGGTTTGTGGGTCAGTATCAGGTTCGTAGGCTAGGTCATCCTCATTCATTATGTCACAAAGCCTCTCAACACCACTGAGAGGCATGTCTACCTATCTCCACTTGTCAGATTGGAAAACTGCAGCTGCGAGAGGTTAAAAACCTCGCCAAAGTTCACACTGCACATAGCTAGCTCGCGTGGAATTTCATCCAAGTTGTGTCTGAGGTCAGAACTCATCTCCTACAGAGGAAGGGAAGAAAGAAATGACTGCAGAGTGGAGCCACTCATTTCAAGTCATACATTACCCTGGATTCTGTATGTCGATCATCTTTACAATAATCACCAGCTAAGATATTAATTGCTACTAACCTCATTTTCCAAATGAAAAAGAGGGGGCGGAAAGGCTAATTTGCTGAAGGTGGTGACAACTGGCAAGTGGCAGGGACAAGACTTAAACTCAGAGCATTCCAACACCCAAGTGAGTTTCCTGGTGGGTTTCTTAAGGAACAGATCACAAAAATTACAGGGTAGAAAGCTGCTGACTACACAGGACAGGCAGAAAACTGCTGCCTCTGAGGTTCGGCTGTTTCTGCTGGTCCTCGGAGAGAGGGCTGACAGCAGCAGCCACAGACCCGCCGGAGCCCCCTTCAGAAATCACACGACGTGATTCCACACAGAATGCTATTAGGATTCCATCTGAGCCAAACTCTCTGGAGGCAAGAGGCTCTTCATGGAACCCACATTCCAAGACAATGTCTCAACACCGACAAATCACTAACTAACAGGTGTTCTTAACTCTTGAGTTACACAAAAACATGCACAGAAATGTGAAAGAAAAAAAAAACATATTCTCTCACAGGCAAGGCTGGAGCAAATTGCTACCTGTTCTAGTATAAAGAAGTTTTAAGAGGAATGGCTAAACTATGGCTTATTAACATTCCTCTAACAGATCAGACTAGTAAGCTCACACCTCTTTCTGTTGATGCAGCAAGAGGCAGCAAAGTCTGTCCAGAGACCTAGAAAAACTGTGCTTCCTGCACACAAGGAATATCCCCCCTTACAAAATGGTTTTCACCTTTTGCCACGAATTTTGTTGTTGTTGTTTTCCATCAATGGGAAAGAATACCCTAAAAGTCCCTGGTCTTTTAATTACAGAAGTAGAAAAGCTTTTTAACTTTAAGTGACTCTAAAATACCCAAAACAATTTTCCAGATATCAACAAGAGAAGCCACAGTAAGAGATAAAGAGCTGTTGTTCCAGGGAAACAACATCTCTAAACTGAAACCTATACTTAGAGGTTATAGAAAAAAGAACGATGAATGTCTTCGAGGTTTTTACTTGACATTTCAGAAATTAACCCCTTAGAAGTTTATAAGGGGGGAGGAGCTACAGGGGAGGAACAAAGCCAGAAATACATAGATATGCTTCTACTGTTTCCCAGTGGTATTTTACAGTCATCCCTTCCCAAAAGACAGTAGAGAATCAGGAAACTGCCATCTCTAAAAGGTAATAGCAACACTGTTTGCAAAGACCAAGTACGTGACCACCCTGGAGAAGCAAAGCAGTAACTGCAAATCTCAGGTGCAAGGAACATGTATGCAAGTACGTCCAGCAAAAAACTGTTTAACAGCAGCAGCAGAAACAAAAGCCTGGACCATGGAGACCGGTGGACAGACAGTGTCCGCACACCTCAGCAGGGACTCACCCTTGTTAACCCAGTGGCCTCCAATTCCTGCAGCCCCTCTCTGCTGGCCCTTTGCCAACCTGGAAATCCCCACAGCCACAGAATTCACTTCCTCTAAAAATAACCAGACCGGGAAGATCAAACACAAAAATCCCAGCAATTGTCTCTAATAGCCTTCTGGTCCAGGTCTGGCCCCACACTGCATGACTCATCCACGGGGCTTTATCCCTACCTCTCCTCAGTGTTACCCTAGTTGAATAAATAGGTTGCTGCCATTTGCCTCTTGCACGGCCCAGCCATGGGATTTTCTCTGGATCAGCCAGGCTTGAGCATGGTGTTCTGGTCCAAACATGACAGCCCCCACCACGAAGAGGAGCTAGGAAATTCAAAAGCCCTAAGGTGAGGCTGACTCTCTAGACTTCAAAGATTGTGCAATCTGAAATCAGGGAAAAGCACTATATCCTGAAATGGCCTACTGATTCTTGAAAGCACGGTGAGAGGGGTGCCTGGGTGGTTCAGTCATTAAGCGTCTGCCTTTGGCTCAGGTCATAATCCCAGAGTCCTGCAATCAAGCCCCTCATTGGGCTCCCTGTTCTGCGGGAAGACTGCTTCTCCCTCTCTCACTCCCTCTGCTTGTGTTCCCTCTCTAGCTGTGTCTCTGTCAAATAAATAAATAAAAATCTTAAAAAAAAAAAAAGCCATATGAAAATGATGTATTTTTATGATATTGATCCCTGTGGTTTATACTAGAGTATGTTCACTTTCAGTGCTACCGATGGGCTGCACGGTGGGCTACACCAGAAGGTGCCACTTTGGCATATGGATTTTTTCTACCTGAAGACAATCAAGGCCCAACAGACTCAGGCAGAGTCTTTTACTTCCCCATAAATGCCTAGAAAAATTTAGATAGGGGGCCTGTACCAGAAAAAGAGCTATTATCAGAGATAACTGTTTATATCAGAAAAACTTATCTGCACCACATGACAAACATTTGCTCTTCCTAGCTTTCCAAGAATTGCCTTCCTCCCCTTTTAAGTCCCAGACCCCTCCCCACTTCTCCATAGCTAGAGATGGCATATAACCCCAACTGCCTGTCCGGGAGCCTCAGCTCTTTGGGGTTCTCATATATACAAAATTAGATTTATCTCCTGTAAATCTGTCTTATGTCAATTTAACTATTAGGCTGGCCAAAGAACCTAGAAGGGAAGAAGAAAAAAATCTTCTCTCCCCTACACTTTATAGTATTCCACTGTATAAATAGCCCCCCAAAATACTAGGCATTCTACTCTTGGTGGAAAAAAATTTAAAAGGCAGCAATGCACACACGTGGATGCAAGTATGTGGGCTCACAAGTTTGCGAACATGAGACTGCAAGCACAAACATGTGTTCATTATTGATGAAATGTAAATGGATTCCAGTGTAGTAAAGATCATAAATCTCTTGATCATAAGCCTTTTTCGCATCATGTTGTCCCCTCATAATACCTCGGAACACTGTAATTTGTCCTTTGGTGTAACACATAGGTGGTCTAGAATGCTTTCCCTGCACTTGCTCACGTTCGGCGTGCCCGGGGCTGAAACACGGTAGGGAAACAATAATGACGAGTCCAATGGAAGGAACAAAGGGAAAAGGAAGAACAACAGCTGAAGTCTTCAGAAACACCCCACCAAAAGGGAAGGACTCAAATAGGGCCTCAAAATAAGGAGTATGAAAAGCATTAAGAAAAGGGAAGCCATTTCTGGTATTTTTCATAGCATTTTTAAAGAAATGGAAGCTGCCTTAAGTAGACTTGGCAGGGGAAGGGGTTGGTTAGGGAAGAAGGAAAAAGATCTGGCAGCAAAGAGCAGTGTCTGCAGTCTTCACACTGCACCCCAGCTATTCCAACATGAACCCTTTCCCAGAGAGCCTGTCATTCCCTGCTGCTACTTCCTAGGGACTACAATGCCTGGGGCCCAATTCCAGCCACTGAGGAGCTGTGTGGCCTCAGGGAAGTGACTTACCCTCAGTTCCTCAGTTTCCTCTGCTGTAAAGTGAGGATGATGTAATGCTTACCTCACAGAGTCTTTGGGAGCATTCAATGAGTTAGTATACATAAAATGCTTAGAATGGTGTTGGCACATAATGCTCAGTTAATGTGGTATAGTCTTACTATTTTTATTCTTGTTGTCTGTTAAAAGCTGGCTAAAGGTTTCACTTCTCCCTGAAACTTTTCCTAACTCCTTCCAGCCTAGCAATACTGCCCTCCCCCCATCCTTTACACCCTACTTAACTGATCATAGCACTTACATACCACTTTAATGCACTTTATTTTATACCTGCTTCTAGTTGTTTAAGGGAAGGGCTATACTTACCTATGTGTGAATCCTCAGTGCTGTAATTTAAGGACTCAGCAGTTTCGCCAAGGCAGCTAATTTGAAGTCTGGGTTCATCTGAGGGGGGTGGAGAAGAGGATGGGAGAATCTGGGGAAAAGGAGGTTCCTGCAGAAAAGTACACATGCTTGGTCCCTTTGGGCCTAACCAAGCTAGGGTGTGTGTGTCTGTGTGTGTGTGTGTGTGTGTGTGTGTGTGTGTGTGTATGTTAAGAAATAGACTTCTAAGGAAGAGGACAAAGTAACTCAACAGGCCTAAATGACCTTGTAACTTCCATAACTTCTCATCGAGAAGCAGATGTCATCTTGCCTAAATACCTCGAGCTCTCCACAAATACAATATACTTCTCAAGAAATAATAAATTTCTCTTTGTGGTGAGTGGATTAAAGATGGCCACAAAATCTCTGCTGCTCCACCCTTCAAGCGATATGGGTCTGTGGTCCCTCTGCTCAGGTGTGGGAGGCTCTGAGAATGCTTTAGTCAACAGAATGCATCAAATGTGACGCTGTGCCACAGTCTGGGCCCAGGGCTTAAGAGACAGTCCATTTCCTACAGACTCGCTGTGGGGTACACCACCTACCAAGTGCAACACCTAGCTATTACGAGACTATCATGCTGTGACGGTGTCCTAACTCACCATTTGGAAATCCAGCTGCTCACAGCTGCCAGCTTTCCCAGCCCAGGTGTCCAATGTGTGACTTAAAGAAGACTTCAGCAATCTTCAGCTTTGGCCTCCTACTAATTCCAGCTGCATGGGGCACCCCAATCAAGAACCACCCAGAAGAGCCTTTCAAGCCCAGGACCATGAGAAATAATGATAAGCTTTTGTGTGAGGCCACTGGGTTTTGATGTCGTTCATTATACAGTAATAGATAACTGGATAGCCAGGACACTCACCACTGGAAGCATTCAACCAGAACTTATCTTGTCACAGGTATTGTGGAGAGACTGAAATACAAGATTAAGGCAGGGGCCACACCACCTGTGAGTTCCAGTCCAGAGCTATCTAACACAACTCTTGACATTTCTTGATTTCTTACATATGAGTGTCCAACAATACATGGAAGGTCTGGGACTAGAAATCAGACTGCTGACTCCCAAGGAGACTTTAAGTAAGTTGTTCCATCTCTAGATTTTTTACTGAGTTGGGTTTCACCAATAAGAGCACCACAAAGCATAACACATTGATACAGTACCACTATGTACATGTCCTTATATATACACATACTGTAAGTAAAAATGCATTCTTTTAAAAGTTAAAATTAAAACAAAAATTTTTCATCAGAATTCTTTTAAATAAGGTTAAAGTATTCCTCTCCAATGTTATTAGAAAGTTCATTTTGAGAATGCCTGCCCAAAGCTTATGTCCAGAATCAGTGAGTTATAAACTAAGAGCAATAATTATTTATTCTCATAAAAGAATATTTGAAAGAAGAGAAAATTCAGGAATACAAAATCATGTATGCTCTATGTTGCTAAACGATAGGCATGTGGCTCAAATGAAAAATTTTCTGACTTAAAAATAAATTGTGCGATGTAGTATTCTAGATTGTTTCCTTGATTAAAAAAGAACACCATTGGAAACAACAGTGAATTCCAAATACAGTTGGTAGTTTGTCACCAGGGCACCTCAGTGGAGGCCATCAAAGTTTCCATCCTGCAGAAATACCATACGGGGCACATCCTCTGGCTCAAGGCCCTCCTGAAGCATACCTCTGCATGCACCCCAGCCTCCTTATCAGTGGCCCCCAATGCTAAGGCCAAGGGGGCTACTGACCGCTTCAAATCAGGTGCCAAGCACAAAAGGAAAGTCCAACCCAGGAAGATATCCACCAGAGCAGCCCCCAGGAGACCCCAACAGGCCAAGTTCTTCTGTAAATCTAAAACTATTTTCAAATGAAAAGTTTACTTTTGAGAAAGTCAGCAGACTTCACTGGCGTACACACAGCTGCCAGGTACTTTATTATGCGCAGCTCCTACGTGTAGGACAACCAGAGAGAACGAAACGTTGGAGGAAAGACTGCAAAATAAAAATGAGAAAGATATAAACGAAAAAACTTCCATCCTAGAAGAAGAAAATAAAAGAGAACTATAAAAAAAACAGAAACTCTACCCATTAAAACAGTAACTCTCCATTTCCCGCTCTCCTCCCTAGTACCATTCTACTTTCTGTTTCTATGAATCTGACTACTTGAGGTACTTCATATGAATGGAATCATATAGAGTTTGTCCCTTCTGACTCGTTTATTTCACTTAGGAAAACATCATAAAGTTTCATCCATGTTGTAGTTTGTATTACAATTTCCTTCCTTACAGAAAACAATGGGTGTTCATGAGGATGCAGAGAAAGGGGAACCTTCTTGTGCTGTTGGTGGGAATGCAAGCTGGTACAACCACTCTGGAAAACAGTATGGAGGGTCCTCAAAAAGTTAAAAATAGAACTACCCCATAACCCAGTAATGGCATTACTGGAATATATCCAAAGTATAAAATAATACTAATCTGAAGGGGTACATGCACCCTGGTGCTTATAGCAACATTATCTACAATAGTCAGATTATGAAAAGAGCCCAAATGTCCATTGGCTGATGAATGGATAAAGATGTGGTATAGATACATACCAGGGAATACTACTCAGCCAGCAAAAAGAATGAACTCATGCAATTTGCAATGATGTGAATGGAGCTACAGTGTATTACGCTGTGAAATAAGTCAATCAAAGAAAAACAAATATCATATGATTTCACTCATACGTGGAATTTAGGAAATAAAACAAATGAACATAGGGGAGGGAAAAACAAAAGGGGGGAAAACCAAGAATCAGACTTGTAACCACTGAGAACATACATGAAAGTTACCAGAGGGAAGGTGGGCAGGGGTGGGTTAAATAGATGATGGGGATTAAGGAGGACACTTGTGATGAGCGCTGGGTATTGTATGTGAATGTTGAATCACTAAATTCTACTCCTGAAACTAATATTACACTGTAAGTTAACTAACTAGAATTTAAAAACTTGGAAAGAAAGAAGAAAAAATAATTTCCTTCCTTTTCTGGTTAAATAATATTCCATTGTTCTAAGACACATACATAGGTGTAGATATATATGCCACATTTTGTTTATCTACTCATCCATCAATGGACACATGAGTTATTTCCACCTTTTGGCTGATGTGGAGACTGTATCTTGACTGTGATAGTGGTCGTACTACTGTCTGCATTTGTCAAAACTTAAGGAACAGTACAATAAAAGGTGTAAATTTTGCTGTAGGTAGATTATATTCCAGTAAAATAAAACTTTAAATATGAAAGAAAAAAATTAGAAAAACTGAGGATTAATCAAGAAGCTCCAGCTAACTAGAGTTCTATTTCTAGAAAAAATAACAAGGACTACCAAAGAAAGACATATTCAAAGAAATAACACCAGAAGTTGCACCAAATAAAATTTAAAATCTTCAAAGTTTTAAGCCCTTGGACTGACAGGACCCACGAATGCTCAGCATGATGGAAAACCACCTCTTGTCCAAGCAAAATGTCAGAACAAGCAATAAGGCAAACAAAGGATATAGAATCAGATGGCAGACGACTTCTCATCAATCAAAGTGTAAGCAAAAAGACAACAACGCAATGTATTCAAAATTTCAAAGGAAAATTATTTTCAGCTCAGAAACTTTGAATTAGCCAAACTATCAACTCAATAAGAGATGCCAGATATATAGCAAATAAAAAGAAAGGCACACCTGGCTGGTTCCATCATGGAAGCATATAACTCTTGGTCTCAGGGTTATAATTGTGAGTCCCACACTGGGTATAGAGATTAAGTAAAAATAAAAATGTTTTTTTGAAAAAGCAAATAAAAGGAAGAAACAGAACATTTACTTTTTAAACATCCTTCTATACAAAGTTATTTATTGATGTGATAGTAAAATGTAGCCAGAAGCCATGAAAGAGGAAGATATAGGATCCAGGAAATAGTGGATCCAACTAGGAGAGAAATAATGGAGATGAATAATTAACACCTAAAAAAAATATCTAAAGAAAGTAGCTGTGTAGCAGACCTAAAAGAATCAGTTAGTCCAGATTGGGACAGGAGGGTGGAGAAAGGCAAGAACAAAGGAAACTTGACTAATTTAGTACTTTGACTCAATCTGTGGAGCAAGAGAACAGATCCAAGTAGCCTATGTTCAAATCTCTTTCCCACCCATTAGCACTTGTATGACCTTGGACGATTTACTTAGCTTATCTCTATTCCTCAGACTCACCTGTAATAATTCCCACATCATTCGTTGTTGTGAGGATCAGATTAATCAATGAAAGTAAACCACTTAGAAATTACTTGGCACTTTAATCCCTTAATAAAAGTTGGCCATGTTGGTGGTAGAAAAAGTACACTATATAAATTTCAAAATCATAAGCCTCAAGAAAAAAATGGAAAAAGCTAGACAAGGAAGGAAATGTAATCACAGTTCTTGGTTTTATAGAATAATATACATTGATGAAAATATATACAGTGATTATTGAGTTAACAACAAATAGTGATAAATCACACAAGCAGGTAGGAAAAAGGAGTAAACACAGTTCTCTGGGCATTACTGTTCTCTTTAAATGTTACCTGGTTCATAGATGTATTATTTTCCAATATGAAGACTAGAATAAATGTGGGAAAAGGAGTGGAAAATAAGTGCTATAATATATGATCATGTTAAAAAATAAAGTAAGTTCTCTTAACAGGACGGAATTAAAGGTTTCTAGGTGATTTTACAATAAAAGGAGAAAAAATGGTTGTTGCTCTCCATGATTTTGCTATTGTATAAGCAGTAGTTTAGGAAATACCATTTGAGGTGAAACTGCTTTAAAATGTCTGAATTTGTGATCAATAATGGAGAATATTTGGTCAACCAGTACATAGGCTTTCAGAAACTAAGGGTATAAAATCAATCTTTAAAGAAGAAGACTCCGCCAAGAATGAGTTAGTCTGAACTTTTTTATAGCCAGTTTAATTACCATCTGAAGAATAAGCTCCGAAATCAACCCAAGATAGGTAAGAGACATATAAAGTCACCTAAAGAAGCAAAATGTCCCCTAAATCTGAAAACACTTAACAGCAACCTTATCTGAGACACTAAGTTATCTAATGTGGATGATACTTACGAGACAGAATAAAAGCTTAAAAGGAAGGGAGATGGTTCAGAGCCATACCGATGTCCATTCATGCCTTGCCCAGGGAGAAAGTGAATTTGACTTGAGAGAATGTACTGGCCTGAGGATGCAGGAAATCCAACCTTTTATATATTATTTGTCAGTTTTAACTCAGTACAACCCAATTCTTTCAATTCAGGAGACTGCTATCTTAAACAGATATACTGTGTACCCTCAAGTTATCAATTTATTCTAATGGATGTCACAATCCTATTATAAATCAATGTTTCCCAAAGCCATCTGTTACTGAGAAAGGATTTATCAGCTCTTGAGTTTTCTCAGGTACAGGTCATATTTTTTTCACTACCATATACTTGGGACACAGTAGCTCAGGATCAATCAGAAAAGATGAATGAGAGCAAATAGAAAAATCAAGAACTGTCTTCAGGTTTAATGATACAATTCTAAACAGGCAACTAAGAATAGAGGGCACAATCTCCATGTCAGCTCATTTATTACATGTGTGTTAAATTTACCTAGTACCTATGCTCCAGAGTCCTTAAAACACAGCATCAAGAAGATCAAATTTGACATCTCTCATAGTTATGAAAATGAAAGAACTCTCTCAAGTGAGGAAGGTGGAAGGAGAAAGGAGAGAGGGAAAGGAAGGAAGGAAGGAAGGAAGGAAGGAAGGAAGGAAGGAAGGGGAAGAGAAAGATGTTTCTTAGAGCAGAATGCCAGCTAATAAATGTTAAAAAGAATCACAGAAATAGAAAGCACCATTTGGCAGCTTTCACAGAGGATGGCTTCAGGTGGGAGTTGTCCACGGATACTGATCGGTAGAGATCTGAAGAAGCACAAGATGTTGGCAAAATTTGGGGAAAGGTTCCCACAAAATACTGATAAATTACAAAGAAAAAAAAATAGAAAATTTAATCTGAAAAGGATCTTGCATGCACCAGCATGGCCAGGGGACAGAGGTCAACATCAGCAGTGGTAAACAGGCCAGCATCTTGGGCCTCTGATGTGATACCCTGAGAGGAGCCCGGCATCCTTTCTGTGGCATTCCACCCCAAAAGCATTAACTGAGTCTAGTCAGGAGGAAATATCAGAAAGACCCTAACCCTAAAATATGAAAGGCTTGTATTTTTAAAAACTGTCAAGGGTACAAAAGATAGGGAAACACTGAGGAAATTTTCCAGGCTGAGTCTCGAGAGCCATGAGAATCACAGGCAATACAGGATTCCTGGACAGGATCTTGGACCAGAAAGGAAAAGAGCCATTGTTCAGTTTATAACATTGGCATGGCAAACTGAACGACAGGGTTGTACCCAAGCTGGCTTTGTCATTTGGAGTGCCATGTGTTGGCTATGTAGACCATCACTGTTCAGAGACACACAGTGGAAGTGCTTGGAGGGATAAGGATATCAGGTAAGCAGCTTGTTCTCAAAGGTTAAAAAAAAGACTAATGATCTCTCTCTTTCTCATTCTCACACACAGAGAGAGTAAATCCAGTAAAATACTAACAACTGGGAAATCTGAGGGTAAAGGAGTTCTTTGTTCCATCTGGCGATTTTTCTACAAGTTTGAAATCATTACAAAAGTAATATTTTGAAAAGTAATCCATTGGGGAAAATATATATTGTTACACCCTAGGTCATTAACTGATGAATTGTTAAACACTATATCTGAAACTAATGATGTAATATATGTTGGCTAATTGAATTTTAAAAAATCAGTATGTGACAATATTCCATCATCAAAGGATAAATAAAAATAAGGAAAATAAAAATAAAAACCTGTGGTCATATTTATAATTGGGAACAAGAATGTCAATAATGAAAACAAGACTACTGTTTTAGCCACTAAAACTTTACAAGAGGAAAGTTAACATTGTAATTGGCTCAGATCTGCTTTAAATGAAGAATGCTTTATTCCTTGTGAAAGTCACTCTATTTTTGGCTTTCCGGGCAGATCTTTTTTGAAGAGTTTGAACTAAGACAAAAAGAATCAGCTGGTGAATAGCATCAGAAGGAGTAAAAGTAGGAGCAAATTATCCTATGAAATCTATTCCACCAATCTGGCAAATCTGACTCATCAGTTGGATCCAGAGCTTTCCAAAGACAGCTCAGACATGGGTCTTCTCCTGGGCTCAAACTCAGGCTGGAACTTACAGCATCAGCTCTCTTGGGTCTCCGGGTTGCCAACCGCAGATCTTGGGAATTCCCAGGCTCCATAATCGCATGAACCAATTTCTCACAATAAAGCTCTTTAGATAGATAGGTGAAGAGACAGAGTGACAGATAGAGATCTTTTTATAAATATCTTTTTATAGATATCCTATAGGTTCTGTTTCTCTGGAAATAAATATTATAACACTTAGATAAAATTTAAAAATATTAGTAATACTGAATTTAATTTATGAATACACACTTTAATATGCAAAAGTATAAGAAACAGATTGGAAGAAGAGGTATTAAATTCATGATAGTAGTGAACTGGAGGATGGGAGAGGGTCGAGACTAAAGATGAAGATGAATTTTATCTGTGGTATTCTACTTCCTTTATGAAAAAGAGATGACCTCAAGTGGCAAAATGTTCACAAAGTTTTATTCTTGGTGGTACTGCTAGATACTTATTATATAATTATTTTGCCACAGAGGACTTGCTCATAGTAACAACTCACCAAATCTTTTTTTCCAGGCCACATACTGTAACACAAAGTAATGGCATGTACCTAGGATCCAAAGTTACTCCCAGTTGTACAGTTAGAAAGCATAAACTGAAATGAGCTAGTAGAAAACTCACACTGAAAAGAACTCAGTTTCTGTAGTATCTGATATGACTTTTAAATAAATTTTGTCTTAAATGCTCTAAAACTTTGCAAATTGTTAATTTTTTATGTAATTCATAAAATTAAAATGAGGAATTTCTAATCCATGGCTTTTCTCTGAAGCTCAAATAACTGGATAAGTACTTAATTGGCAGGTTTCAGTTTCCATGATGGCAAGCTGTTTAAAAAAAAAAAAAAACACGGTACAACAAATATAAAGATAGTACCACACCGGAACTAAAATAAAATTTAAAATAATTTCATTTTGGGGCGCCTGGGTGGCTCAGTTGGTTAAGCGACTGCCTTCGGCTCAGGTCATGATCCCAGACACCCGGGATCGAGTCCCACATCGGGCTCCCTGCTCTGCGGGAAGCCTGCTTCTCCCTCTCTCACTCCCCCTGCTTGTGTTCCCTCTCTGGCTGTGCTTCTCTCTGTCAAACAAATAAAATCTTTAAAAATAATAATAATAATAATAATAATAATTTCATTTTAAGAAGACAGTCCTGGGAGCCTGGGTGGCTCAGTGGGTTAAAGCCTCTGCCCTCAGCTCAGGTCATAAACTCAGGGTCCTGGGATGGAGGCCCGCATCGGGCTCTCTGCTCAGCGGGGAGTCTGCTTCCTCACCCCCACCCTCTGCCTGCTTTTCTGCCTACTTGTAATTTCTGTCAAAAAAATAAATATAATCTTTAAAAACTTAAAAAAGAAAAAGAAAAAGACAGTCCTTCAGATTTTAGCTTTAAAATGCTAATTTAGGGGCCGGGGGGTCTCAGCAGGTTGAGTGATTGACTCCTGATTTAGGCTTAGGTAATGATCTCAGGGATGTGAAACTGAGCCCTGCATTGAGCTCCCTGCTGGGCATGTAGTCAGCTTGAGATTCTCTCTCCCTTCCTCTCCCCCTGCCTCACCGCCCTTCTAATTAATTAATTAAGTAATTAATTAATTAAAATGCTAATTTAGATATCTAGTGAAACAGGCATGACTGGCACCTATTCATCTACATAAACTACCATAATACACTCATCAGCAAGTAGAGAATCAACCTATCCACAAGCACTCGTCAGCAAGTAGAGAATCAACCTATCCACAAGCAACCTCTTTGACATCAGTTGCAGCAACTTCTTCCTAGAAATATCACCAAAGGCAAGGGAGGCAAGGGCAAAATTATTGTATAAGTGCTGTATGACTGCCCCAGTTTATCCTTTTTTGGATGGGGGAGGGTTTACATATATAAATAATAATTACTCATCACTATCCTATTACTACAAGAGATTAAAGTACTATAATAAATGACCTTGACAGGGTCATTATCACCTAATTGGAGATAAAAACACAAAATAAATGTAACTTAGTACTAAATGGCAACAGTGACTATAAGGACAACCAGCACCTGAGAGACTAAAAGCTCCTAATGGAAATATGATGTGATGGGAACTAGTGGAGAAGACAGTGAGGAAATTCCACGCAGAAAGAAGCATGTGAGCCACACAAGGCACAACCAAATCTGACTGGCGGTAGCAGGATATAAGCCTGAGTGTACACATGGACAAGCTCACAGGAAGCTATGGGATACACAGTTGCACAAGTGGAATCACAGCAATTTGGACTGAAGCCTACGTGTTTGGGAAGTCATACTGATTTTTTAAGATAGTATTTGGCCATGATGATAGTAGGATTTAAGAAAGATTAATATGATAGAATCTCCTGAAGGTTTTCCATATAACTGAGGGCAAAATCAAAGGCCTTACTTGGCCCTACAAGGGACTATACAATTTGGAACCTGTTCCTTCTGTGACCTCAGTTTCTACTTCTTTCACTTTCCCCCATTTTCAGTCATGCTGGCCTCCTTACCACGCTTTGCACATGACAGCCATGCTGCCACCTCAGCGCCCTCCTATGTGGAGTTGTCTCCACCCAAGATGTTCTCCTCAGATATCCTCCTGGCTTGTTCCCTCACCTCCCTATGCCTTCACTCAAAAGTTACCTTCTTGAGAATATAAAATGGTGTGGCCACTGTGGAAAATAATATGGCAGTTCCTCAATATATTAAAAATAAAATCACACAAAGCAGGAAAGAATGTCCAATGGAAAAAAGTCAGTCTCTTCAACAAATGGTATTGGGAATATTGGACAGCCACATGCAGAAGAATGATACTGGACCATTTCCTTATATCACACATAAAAACAGACTCAAAATGGATGAAAGACCTCAATGTGAGACAAGAACCCATGAAAATCCTTGAGGAGAACACAGGCAGCAACCTCTTTGACATCAGTCGCAGCAACTTCTTCCTAGAAATATCACCAAAGGCAAGGGAAGCAAGGGCAAAATTAACTATTGGGACTTCATCAAGATCGAAAGCTTCTGCACAGCAAAGGGAATAGTCAACAAAACCAAAGACACCCGACAGAATGGGAGAAGATATTTGCAAATGACATATCAGATAAAGGGCTAGTATCCAAAATCTACAAAGAACTTATCAAACTCAACACCCAAAGAACAAATAATCCAATCAGGAAATGGGCAGAAGACATGAACAGACATTTCTCCAAAGAAGACACCCATATGGCCAACAGACACATGAAAAAATGCTCAACAACCCTCAAAATCAGGGAAATACAAATCAAAACCACACTGAGATATCACCTCACACCAGTCAGAATGGCTAAAATTAACAAGTCAGGAAACAACAGATGACAAGGATACGGGGAAAGGGGAACCCTCCTATGCTGTTGGTGGGAATGCAAACTGGTGCAGCCACTCTGGAAAACAGTATGGAGGCTCCTCAAAACATAGAAAATACAGCTACCCTACAACCCAGCAATCACACTGTTGCATATTTATCCTAAAGATACAAATGTAGTGATCTGAAGGGCACATGCACCCAAATATTTACACCAGCAACGTCCTCAATAGCCAAACTATGGAAAGAACCTAGATGTCTATCAACAGATGAATGGATAAAGAAGCTGTGGGATATATACATAATGGAATACTATGCAGCCATCAAAAACCCCAAATCTTGCCATTTGCAATGACATGGATAGAACTAGAGGGTATTATGCTGAGCAAAATAAGTCAATCAGAGAAAGACAATTATCATATGATCTCTCTGACATGACGAATTTGAGAGGCAGGGTCGGGGGTTGTCAGGGGAAGGGAGGGAAAAATGAAAACAAGATGGGACCAGGGAGGGAGACGAACCATAAGAGATTCTCAATCTCAGGAAACAAACTGAGGGTTGCTGGAGGTGGGGGAATGGGGGTTAGGAGCAATAGGTTGGCTGGGTGATGGACACTGGGGAGGGTATGTGCTATGGTCAATGCTGTGAATTGTATAAGACTGATGAATCACAGACCTCTACCCCTGAAAAAAATAATACATCCTATGTTATAAATAAATAAATAAATAAATAAATAAATAAATAAATAAATAAATAAATAGAATTACCATATGATCCTGCAAATCCACTTCTAGGTATATACTCCAAATCACTGAAAGCAGTCACTCAAAGAGATATCTCTATATCCAAGTTCACAGCAACATTATTCATAAGAGCCAAAGGTAATAACAGCCAGATGTCCATCAACATGTGAATGGATAAACAACATGTATTACATACATAGAACATACTACTTAGCCTTAAAGAGTAACAAAATTCTGACACATGCTACAGCATGAATGAACCCTGAACACACTGTGCTCAGTGAAATAAGCCAGGCAGAAAAAGGCAAGTATGTATGATTCCACATATATGAGGTACCCCAAATCATCAATTTTATATAGAAGAAAGTAGAATGGCAGTTACCAGAGTTTGGAAGGGAGAGGTGAGCGGAAAATCATTGTTTAATGCGTACAGAGTTTCAGTCTGGGGAGATGAAAATGTCTGGAGACGGACCACAGAGACGACCACACAACAGTGTAAATGTCCTTAACACCAGGAACTGCACACTCAAAATCAGCTCCAGCAGTTAAATTTTATGTTAAATCTATTCTACCTTGATTTTAAAAAATAAATGTAAAATAAGTCACCTTCTCTGTGAGCCCTTCCTTACCACCTCATTTTAAACTAGAAACCTCTTCCCAATAGGACATTCTTAACCCCAGCCCCTCCTCTGCCTTTTTCTCTCTCCCTTTAGTCCACCACCACCAGCAAATGTATATTTCTATACATACTTGGCTTATTGTCTCCTCCAGACCCTCGAAGGTAAGCTACTGAGGGCAGGATTATTGCCTGTTTTATATCTGCAGCGCCTCCGACAGTGTCTGGCATAGAATAAACATTCAGTAAATATTTGCTAAGAGAATTACGACTATGATGCCAGAAAGACACAAACTTAGGGAGGCTGGAAGCAAAATTAGCCACTCACAGGCTGTGGTTGGAATCTATGAGTAAGACGGTAAGGCTGGGGCTGTAGAGTGTCTATTATGAGAGAAGAAAATATAAACCTGAAAGACACTCCAAAAAAAGGATCTATAAGATTTGAAAACAGATTGGAAAAGAAATGGAGCAGAAAAATGTGTCAGGATGGGCTCTATTTTGAGACAAGAAGAATAGAAGCACCAATAAGAGAAATGCGGACAGGAAGCCAGTATTAATAAAATATAGTCCAACACAGAGCTGACAAGTCAGAGCTGGAGGAGGAACTCTGTGACCCCTGCCAAAGGATGGGTAGAACTAGAGAAGTAATGAACCCTCCTAAAGAGTGCTTAAAAGGAAGAACGGCAAAGGGTAGAGAATGTGACTTCAGTGGACACACAGATCAAGGGTCAGAAAAAAAAAAAAAATGAATGAAAATAGTGTTAGGATAACATGAAAAGCTGCAAAATCATGGAAGCCAGAAGATCAGTTCTGAGGAAGAGAGGAGGAAGGCAAGGGATTGGAAATTTAAAAACATTCAATATATTCAGTAAGGAAGTTATTGGTAACATTAGAAAAGGATTTTAAATAATGACAAACCCTTTTTTTAGTTTTTTTAAAGATTTTATTTATTTGTCAGATTAAGAGAGAGAGAGACAACACAAGCAGGGGGAGCAGCAGGCAGAGAGAGACAGAAGCAGGCTCCCTATTGAGCAAGGAGCCTGACGTGGAGCTTGATCCCAGGACCCTGTGATCATGACCTGAACCGAAGGCAGACGGTTAATTGACTGAGCCACCCAGGCATCCCAATACTGGCAAACTTTTTAAGCAGTAAGATTATTTTCACAATTGTGCTGTTTATAAAACTGGAGTCTGCAAATTAAATTTAAATGTATTTGTCTGCAGGCTAACCTCTGGCAGGAAGAAATGGGGACATGAAGACACTGGCCAGAAGGCTGGGAAGTGCTCAGGGTGCAGGGCTGGGGGTAGGGGGAAAACATCACTTTTTAAGATCCATTTGCACTTTAAGATCCATTGCACTTTACCATCATTATTTGTAAGGGCTCCCTAACTATCTCCTCCACTTACCCAGACATCCTTAGATTTTGATATTTCAAAGCCACTGTCATCTGTTGCTTTCACATGTGTACCTTCTAACTGCTCTCCCTGTATCTAAAGCCCCCTTAATGCAGCCAGTCAGTAAGCTCATGTCATTGCTACTCAGAACTCCTGCTCAGAACTGAGCAGTGGCTTGCCACGTCACTCAGAACAAAAGCCAGACACACTCAGGGGCCGCCACACACCGCAAGGCTCACCTGGCACAGCCACACTGACACCTTCCTTTTTGTGGACTGCTCCCTGCCTCAGGGCCTTTGCACTTGGTTTTGCCCCCTCTGCTCCCACCTCCTTTAGGTCTCTGCTCAAAGGTCTCTAATAAGAGAGTCCTTCTTCTGACTACCTGTATAAAAATTCAACTGTAGTACTCCCAATCCCCTATGTATGTATTTACACATCTGTCCTCCTTTATTTTTCCTTTTCCTTATTTCCTTATTTATTTATTTTTATGGCTCTTATTGGCACCTGACACACTGTATTTATTCATGGTTTGCTAGCTGCCCTACATAAAGCATGAGTACATAAAAGATATTCCATTAATGCTTGTTGAATTGTTAAACCCAAGTTAATGACTTCTACCATGACTAGATAAAATTGCTTCTAACATATAACTCAGTCACCATCTTCATACTTAGAACAGCCTCTCCGTCCGCCATACCCTCTTTCCTCTAAAAAAGCATTCTAGCTGGCTCTCTAGCCTGGGAAAGCTTTCTCTTTGAAATGTGCTCTTCAGACTGTGATTCATATCAGTTTTCTTGTGCCCTTCAGACTGTGATTCTTATCAGTTTGCTTTAATGTTGGCCACAATTATGAAATATCCAGGTGGGCTTTCTCTGCCTACAATGGATAAGAAACAGCAGATTGGATAGAAGACCTGTAGGGGCAGGTAGTATTGCTGGCACAAATCAACAGCTCTCAGCCTGAGAGGCAATAAGAAAACTATAGATAACAGCAATTAGGTCAACACACACCCACATACACATGTATGCGCATATATGTTTTTGGATTCGTAGAATAGAAGACGCCTAAGAGTTTTAAAAATCTCACCACTGAGTGAACATTAATCAACGGTGATAATAATGGTTCCAAATTGTCAGAAAGAGATTAGATGGGGTCCATCAACACCCACTCAGTAGCCATGAAGCTGAAAGTAAAGTTTTCCTTTTAGAATTTAAGAGGAAACCTGCAGCTAATCTAGAATTCTCATCTGAAACATGTTTTCTGATTGTGTTTGCCAGATTTCTCTCAAATCTAGGACTAGAAATAATTAAGAAACATTATATAACTAAGTACTCTTGCAAATAACATCTCATAGGCAGTATGATCAAGTTTTCAAAGACATGTTTTTGTATATGCTATGAGACTCCCACAGAAACCCTGTGAGCAGGTGGGCAAGAAGCAGAGAAATAAAGAGATGTGCCCACTATCAATTCAACACACACTATGGAGTGGTGTTCCAGGGCTGGCATAGTGTGGACCCAACAGACAAGACCCCCTCTCTTAGAATCAAGCACTCTCTTACCATTTTTCTTAGAATTTATTTATTTGTTTGTTTGAGAGAGAGCGTGTACACACGCAAGCAGGAGGAGGAACAGAGACAGAGGGACACACAAGCAGACCCTGTGCTCAGCACAGAGCCCCATGCCGGGCTTGATCTCACGACCCTGAGATTATGACCTGAGCTAAAATCGAGTCAGAAGCTTAACTGACTGAGCCATCTGAGTGTTCCTTACCATTGTTTTTTTAAAGAAGACTCTATGCCCAAAGTGGGGTTTGAACTCATGACCTTGAGATCAAGAGTTGCATGCCCTCCTGACTGAGCCAGCCAGGTGCCCCTTTATAACCATTACTATCTTAAACCATTTCACTGTATGAGTCTATGATAAGGTAATCTCTACTACAGCACAAATGTTTTTATTTTATATAATATCTTCCTATTTTATGGTGCTGTTCTGCAAAGAACATTATGGCTTTCAAGTATTCTGTCAACAATAAGTTTTAAAAACGATTATACTAACACCACTGCATGTGACTCAAATGATCTGTGCGCAAGATGATCCACAGCAGCAGCTCTGTAGAGCAAGAGAATGGAAAGAATTTCAGTGTTCTCCAGCGGGAGATTCCTTAAGGAAGTGGAAGACGAAGCAACTGGTATAAAGAATGTGGTGGGCTGCCTGGGTGGCTCAGTGGTTAAGCGACTGCCTTTGACTCAGGTCATGATCCCGGAGTCCCAGGATCGAGCCCCACATGGGGCTCCCTGTTTGGCGGGAAGCCTGCTTCTCCCTCTCTCACTCTCCCTACTTGTGTTCCCTCTCTAGCTGTGCTTCTCTCTGTCAAATAAATAAATAAAACCTTTAAAAATGTGTGTGTGTGTGTGTGTGTGTGTGTGTGTATTTAAAAAAAAAAAAAAGAGGCAGGTCTCTATGCCCCAACATGGGACAATCTGTACGTTAAACGGTAAGTAAAGGAGCACAGTTTTGAATACCAAATGTGGTGCTAGCTTTTACGGAGAGCCTTGGAGATGGGAGGAACCACGTGTGCTTGTCAAGGCAAAGTGTACTGAGGGAAGGGCATGAGGGAATGGTGGCAGCCTCAGGAGCACAGCCCAGCGGGCTGGGGGACAGGACAGGAACGGAGGCTTATGTTTTGCCTGACACCCTATCATACCTACTGAATTCTTCCAGGGGGTGAATACAAATAAATCAAGTCAGTATAAGTCAAAGTGACAACAATAACACCCCCCTGAAAGAATTGTGAAGCCAATTAAGATACCGTATGCGATACCACACTGGCAACACCAAAGCAGGAAGCACTTAGTAGTAACAATTACTTTGGGGAAAGAAATATATTTTTTTTAACTTTCTCAATGTCAAATTTCAGTATTCTTGACATCATGTCCGCAACACAAAAATATCTTCAGAGGCTGCAACCAGACTCAAGACCTATGAGGATGGACTGGCCTTTTGCCTTCTTGGAGGTTTGGTTTTGTTCTGCTTCCCGTTTTGTTATCTTTGGTTGGTTTTCACAGATGCACTTTTGCCTCTAGACACAGAGCCTGAAGCACAGACCAAGCCCAGCAGACAGGTATGACCTTTTTGGCACAAACAGAAAAGTAGACTGCATTTTTGCACCGCTGACTCGCCTATCTGGCTTCTGTTGGGGTAAGCACTGACATACTGAAAACCCAGGTGATTTCCGACTGTCCTGTCCTGAAACAAAACATGTGAGCTTGGACTGCAAATAGGGTTGGAGTAGAAAGGGTACATTTTACTGTCCCAACAATAAGTCGCTAGAACTGACTTGGCCTAAATACCATTCAGAAAGTTGAGCGTCAAACTATAGCAAGAGAAAGCTGTATTTCCCGGTTCATATATTGCAAATAAGCACACTTTACCCTGAGAATCCAGTCCTCCTTGTGCAGCACCACGTGCCAGAGCAGTGACTGAATCCAAGCACAGGCTGACAATATTGGGGATGGGGGGGGGACGTCTGCCAACGCTGTCTCCACCCAGCTTCCCAGAGGTACTTGATAAAGGCCCACCCATTCTCTCAGACAAGGGTATGGAGAAACTGTTATTTTTTGTTTAACACACACTTATGGGCATTTACCCATATGGTCAGGTGTATGTTCTACTATAAATATTAACATATTCGATCTGCATAAGAATCCAAAGAGACAGACGCTATTTTTGTCTTCATTTTACAGATGAGGAAACTGAAGCATGGAGAGGTTTCCTAGTAAGCCCAAGGGAGGGTCAAAAAGCTAAAAACATGGGGGTGGAGGGAGTCAAAGTCCAAAGTTCAGGCTCTAAACCACAATGAGTTCCACAAAAAGCACAAAGGTAAATACTGGGACTTGGAGCCAAACAGAATACACCACCCTATAATATCCCATTTCAACACACTGATTATTCTGAATTAAAGTTCTGTAAGAAGCAGCGGTATGAGGAGGAGACTCTAACTTCCTCTATCCCCCTGAAAGCCAGCACTACATCTCCCATGTGAAAGATACCCTCCCGTCCCAGGAGGAAGAGACACATCCTTATCATGAGAGAGAGAGAGAATTCAGGGCAGACAAGGTTCTATAAACAAATCTTATTACTGCTTCACTAACTTACCACCCCCAGCCCAAAGCCCTCCGTCTTGCCAATTCTTCACAAATGTATTGATTCTTTGCCTAAAAGGCACAAAAGCTGCTGGCCTGAGTTACTTTTTTGAGTCTCATATTTTTATGAGCTCCCATATGTACAAAATTACATTTGTTTTTCTCCTGTTAATCGACCTCACGTCAACATAATTATTAAGCTAGTCAAAGAACCTGGAAAGGAACAAAAGTATTTCTCCCCTACAGAATCTACTGGAAAACAAGACAGATCCATCTCTGCCTTCTTGGGAGCTGATCTCCCAGCCAGAAAGGATGGGTAAAGACCAAACAATAGGTAATAAATCACAATGGCTGAAATGCCCCAATGGAAAAGTGAGGAAGAATCATAGTACAAAAGGGTAAAAGAATGATGGAAAACATTCACAGGGTTCTCACTGATTGCTCACAAGACTCTGGAAAAGAATATTCTCCTTGCAGAGATGAGGCCGCTGTGGCTCAGGGAGGGGCGGCGCAGGCCTTGGCAGGGGGCACCCAAGGTTTGAGTAGTCCCAGCACTGGGCTCCTTGTCAGGGACAAACCACTTGACTTTCTTCTAGCCCTTCCACAGTTGTATTCTTCTCACATCTTATTAACTGAATCTCCTCTGCATTTTCCACCATGAGGTTTAAGTACTTATCATGGGTGTCTCTTCTCGGACGCGGAGTCCTTACCGCAATGACAACAGTCACAATACTGAGCACCCTGCTCGCAGTGAGACTGTAATGCATACTGGTTAGCAGCATTCACCTAGAATTGATCCCTCTTGTGGGTTCCCTGCAGCTGCCCCGTGCTGGTGGCTGAGGAGTTCAAGTGTAAAAGAAGGAGTCGAAGAGTTAAAAATAACTAATGACCTTCATTCCAGTGGGCCAGGCCAGGTGTTTTCACAAGTTATCTTATTAAAATGGCTGGAAGCAATCAGATGTTTCAGAGAAGATGGATGAGAGGCTGTTGGGGTTGATTAAGAACAAACTGTTCCTCAATGGTGGTGTGATAGAGATGTATGGGGGCAGACGGGAGCTACACCAATTGTGACCAGAGCATAACCCGCAGATTTGTGCAATCACTCTGTTGTACACCTGAAACTCAGAATGCTGTGTGTCAACTCTATTGCAACTTTCAAATTTTAAAAATAAATATCCTTGTAAAAAAAAACTATTCCTTTATTTTTAAAGTACTATAAGGAAAACAATGCAACCCAAACACCTAGTTTCAAGAGAACAGAAATTCTGTAGTCATGAAAAATTATGTTTGCAAGGAGTTTCCAACAAGTGGAGAAATATTTATGTCCTAAAAATATTTACATATTCAGAAAAAAGAAAAAAAGGGGAGCATACCCTCCTTTATAAAATAGTGCATGTATATTTTATGCATAAGACATTTGTGAACCACAAAAGAAGGAATAATATTACTCCTGACTCACACCACGGAGTGAAAAGGAGAAGACAGATGAGAGGAAATTTTAACATTCGGTTTACAGTCTTCGAAATACATAATTTACACCTTTTAGATACAGCATTTTTAGAATTAAACAAAATTAAATTTAGGAAGAGTTTTTAAATTATGTGCAAAAATGATGAAAATGCTTAGGTTACAAAGTTATCTTAAGTGATAGGACAAGAGTTTTTTTTAACACGGCACAATTTCAATGATATCACCTTCCCAATAAAAGAAACTAGAAGGAGTGCGTGGCCGGCTCAGTCAATGGAGCATGTGACTCCTGATCTTGGGGTTGTAAGTTCGATCCCTACGTTGGGCATAGAGATTACTTAAAAACAAAAATCTTCACAAAATTTAAAATAAAACTTAAAAATAAAAATCTTTACAAGAAAAGAAACTAGAAAATTCCCAAAATGCTATTAAAAATACTTAGCCTGGGAGCCAGTTTTCGCTTTTTTACTTTGCATACTTTCTTACTGTTTGAAACACTTACAGTAAGCATTTATCACATTCATGATAAAAAATAAAAAATCCCGGGATTAAATATGAACAAACAGAGTACAGGAAATATACTCTTCTAAGTGATAGAATTATAGGACTTTCTTTTGCCACATTCTAAAGTCAAGGATAAAGAAGCCAAGCTTGTCATTCTAAAATGAGTAAATTTAAAGTAAACAAACACTGAAAGACAACCCTCTTGCTGAAATACGGCCAAATGTGGGCTTAAACTCCTACTTCAAGGAAGGCAGAACCACACCTTAATTTTTAATACTTTTGACCTAATCTTCTTTTCCTCCTTATAGTCTTCTTTGATACATATGTCAACTCTGCTTTCTTTCAGCCATTTGGGAAAATAAGGGTGACAGTAGCAATTAGCTGAAGTCAGTCACCGGCTCCAAGCCTGGTGACTAGCAGCTTCCATGGACCACAAGGCTCTTCATACACCTGAGTGGCGCTGTTTGCTTCTACATCTCCCAGTTCCTATTGGACGTAAGTTCTTCCTCTCAGAACATGTTACCTGCTTCTACAAAGTATTGATACATCCTGCATCTTACAAAATAATGAAAGGAAGGAAATTACTACTCTAAGTAACCTTGATGCCAAACTGAGACTCATTCGCAAGATATGGATCTCCTTTGCCAGCTCTTTTGGAAAATATGTGGGCACCATGTTCACTATCATCAGGCATTCTCCCATCTGAGGTTAGAGATTCTTTGTGAGGCAGAAACAAAACAGAAGAGCTCTGGTTCCTTTATGAGGAGGTAAGCACACTACAACCTCTGTCTCTTGCTTTTCACAAATAAAAACTCGGGACACAACACCAAGAGCATCTAGTTGAGGACTCTGAAAAGTAAACAGAAAAGGTGAATGGTGGAAGAGAGTCAAAACTTAGAGAAGTGACCTAACAGAAGGGAAATTTCCCAGGTTTTTATCATCAATAAAATATTATTCTGGCTGCTTTGTCCTGGAGCAGGACTGACTCATAGAGCTCCACAACAGTGCAAGAGTATGAGCACAGAAAACTCCAAATGAAACTCCTTTCCCATCAGAGGAACTTGGAAAAAGGACCTTGCAGCCCAGAGTCTGGAGGGAATCATGGAGAGAAAGAAGATAGAGAAAGGAATTCCCTAATTCTACACAAAAATTTGCACAATTCCTGGCATTACCCTGAGCTGTGCATTCACAAGACAGACCACAAGTGGCCTTAGCAAAGGCTCTGAAAACTGAACTGAGATTAGAGCCCCCACCCAGAGAAGGTGAGACAAAAATACAGTTCAAATTTAACCAGGTTCACTGCCTGCAAAAAAAAACAAATAAAAAATAACACTGTTCAGAAGATTAGAACAGGACCCAGAATCTACATAGCATAAAATACACAATGTCTGGGCTACAATCCAATATCATCCCACACACAAAGAACTAGGAGAATATGGCCAGTCCCCAAGGGAAAAAACAATCAGATTCTAACCCTGAGATGACCCAGAGGACAGCTACAATAATATCCTCCATAAAGATACAGCATGATTGGAAAGAAAGAAGTTCTAAGCAGAGAATTAGAAATTAGGAAAAAAGCCGGGGGGGGGGGGGTGTGCCTGGGTGGCTCAGTTGGTTAAGCAACTGCCTTTGGCTCAGGTCATGATCCTAGAGTTCTAGGATCGAGTGACACATTGGGCTCCCCACTCAGCGGGCAGTGTGCTTCTCCCTCTGATCTCTCCCCTCTCAGGCTCTCTCTCTCTCTCTCATTCTCTCTCAAATGAATAAATAAAATCACTTAAAAAAAAGAAATTAGGAAAAAAACCTGGAAATTATAGAAATAAAAAATATATATGAAATAAAAATTCACTGAATGTCTCAAAAGAGGAATGAAGATAACAGAAGAAGTGAGTGAGCTTGAAGAGTTGGTGGAATTTCCAATCTGAAGAAAAAAGAAAAGAAAATTTTCAGAAAAAAAGCACAGACTCAGGGACCTGAGAGAAAAATATTAAAACTTCTAGTATTCATGTCACCAGAGTTCTAGAAAAAAGGGTGAAAAAGCTTGGTGGAGAAACTATTTGAAGAAATAATGTCCCAGGGGCGCGTGGGTGGCCTAGTCATTAAGGGTCTGCCTTCGGTTCAGGTCACGATCCCAGCCTCCTGGGATCAAGCCACTCATCGGGCTCCCTGCTCAGCAGGAAGTCTGCTTCTCCCTTTCCCACTGCCCCTGCTTCTGTTTCCTCTCTCACTGTGTCTCTCCCCATCAAATAAATAAGTAAAATCTTAAAAAAAAAAAAAAGAAATTATGTCCCAAATTTTCCAATTATTAAAAGAGGTAAATTTACAAATTCAAGAAGCTTTCTCTCAATTGAATAAACCCAAAAATAAATACAAAGATAACCACCCTTAGACACATCATAAATAACTGCTTAAAAGCAGAGATAAAGGAAAAAAAATTACAGCAACTAGAGAAAAATTACACATTTATACAGGAAGACAAGGATTTAGATTGACTAAAGATTTCTAATCAGAAATTAGAGGGGCCAGAAGGCCATGGAACATCTTTAAAGTGTTGAAAGAAAAAAACTGCCAAGCAAGAATTCTATATTTTTTAATACTATTTCAGGAGGCTCAACAGGAGCTCCTGGCTGGCTGAGTCAATGGAGCATGAGACCCTTGAACTTGGGGTTGTGAGTTCAAGCCCCACACTGGGGAATAGAGATAAGTTAAAATCATTAGGGGCACCTGAGAGGCTCAGTCTGTTGGGTGTCTACCTTCAGCTCAGGTCATGATCCCAGAGTCCTGGGATCAAACCCCACATAGGGCTTCCAGCTCAATGGGGAATCTGCTTCTTCCTCTCCCTCTACTGCTCTCCCTGCTTGTGCTTTCTCTCTGAAATAAATACATAAAATCTTTAAAAATAAATAAATAAAATTATAAAAGAAAGAAAGAAAGCTAAATAATGACAACTTTTGGACAGAGCGAACCTAACAGAATTCATTTTTGGCAGACCTGCTCTAAAAGAAATGCTAAAGGAAGTGCTTCAGGCTGAAGAGAAATGACACCAGAAAGAAACTAGGATTTTCACCAGGTAAAAAAAAACAACAGAAATAATAAATATCAGGGTAAATTTAAATGGTTATTTTCCCCAAAATTCTTTAATGTGTGTATGATTATTGGAAGTAAAAATTATAGCACTATTTAGAGGGGTTTTCAATATAGATAGGTATAATACATATCATGACTGTAACCCAAAGAAAAGTGAATGGGGAGGATAAAGGCACCTACATGGTTTTAAGTTTCTACATTTTACTTAAGTAGTTCAATATTAACTCCTAGTAGACTGTGATGCTTTAGGTATATATATATATAGTAATCCTCAAGTATCTACCCCAAATTTTTTTCCAAAGAGAGTCAAAAAAAATAGATAAATAAAAATGAAATGCTAAAAATATAGATTCAAATTATCCAAAAAAAGACAGGAAGGAAGGGAAAGAGGAACAAATAGCAGAAGAGACATACAGAAAATAATAAATGGTATATCTAAATCCAATCATATCAATAATTATATTAAATGTAAAGTACCTAAAACACCCAGGTAAAGACAGAGATTGTCAGGATTTTTCAAAATAGTAAGAACCAACTAAGGCAACTTTCTTGCCTACAAGAAATTCGTTTTAAATATAAAAACCTGAACAGATTAAAAGTAAAGAATGAAAATATATCATGTATAGTCTAAGCAAAAGAAAAACAGAATGGGTATATTAATTTCAACTAAACTCCTATTCCTGCCTCTCTTATGCTTTAATCTCTCTATATTAACATATTTATTTACAGAAGCTCTTCTCTCAGCTTGTGAAACCATGACTTGTGAAACCATTTCCAGAGTATTAAGCTATGTCTTCCATTGATTTATAAAATATGTCAGCATAACCTTGCTCTTTTTTTCTTAAAGATTTTATTTATTTATTTGACAGAAACACAGCTAGAGAGGGAACACAGCAGGGGGAGTGAGAGAGATAGAAGCAAGCTTCCAGCCGAGCAGGGAACCCGATGTGGGGCTCGATCCCGGGTCTCCGGGATCATGACCTGAGCTGAAAGCAGTCGCTTAACCAACTGAGCCACCCAGGCACCCCCATAACCCTGCTCTTTATTAACTTACCATCTAAGACAGACAACATCAATGCAAAAGTTTAATATATTTGATATGTATTAATATATATTAAGTTCTCTATGTACACAGAAAATTTCATAAACTTTATGAATGGCATGAGCTTCTCACTATAGCTTAGCTGGCTTAGAGAATAATTCTGGGGAAGAGAAAAATAATGTAAGAGAAAATAATGTAAGAAGCTTTAGGAAAAAACATATTTTCAGAAGCAGCTAAATGTAGATTTTGAGTAATCAAGCCTAAAGCAAGCATAAGGCAGTATAGCACATAGATAAGCCACTTAAAGTCTTATTAGACTTATAAAGATTAGCAACAGTATTAAGCAGATCATGTCTATCACTATATCTTACATTATAGTGATGAAATAATGTTTGGGGGACTTACAACTGATAGATGTCCTTCCAAACAATATTTTGTACCTAACCATTCTCACTACAACATTACAGTCTTACAAGCCCCTCACCTCCTTTCCCTCAGTCAGGTTTTTTTGGTTTTTTTAAGAATTTATTTATTTATTTATTTATTTGGCAGAGAGAAAGCATGAGAGGGGTGAAGAACAGAGGGAGAAGCAGACTCTCTGCAGAGCTAGGAGCCCGATGTGGGACTCAATCCCAGGACCCTGGGAGGACAACCTGATCTCAAGGCAGCCCCTCAACCAACTGAGCCACTCAGGTGCCAACCCGCAGGTTCTTAAGTCAGGTTCTTAAGGTGAGAGGGAGGAGAGAGAAGAGAGCGAGGGGAGGGAGGGAAAAGGAGGAGAGGAAAAGGTTCCGAAGATTATGAAGAGGGTGAACACTTCTGCAATGGAAATTCATCAACTGTGTATAACACACAGTTTGGGGTTTTTAATGCACAGTTTTCAGGTATAACTAAAAACTAGGGAAACAGACTGGCTGTTTTAGGGGAAAGTATAAAATGAGAACAAAGAAAAGTGAAAAACTAGAACATAATACATATGGATCATCACTGCCCTCCCTCTTCACGTGTTTGCACGTATATTTTGTGATTTGATTTTTTTTAAAAAGCCACTCTGCTCTATGTAAGAGAAGTATTATTTCTATTTTACAAATGAGGCAACAGACAAAAAGTACTTTATCCAGACAGGCATCCCTCACTTTTATGATGCAGTTCGTTCCTGGGAACGATCCTATAAAAATCATTAAGAGGATTGTGTGGAATGTATTAAATTCATTTGCAAGAATAGGTTTGACTTTTGCAATGAAAGCTTGTGACAACTCAGTGGATAAAGACAAGGAGACATAAAATACTGGTCTTTTCTTTCACTGCATCATAAGGAACGCTTGCTTGAAGGAATGAAAGGCTAACTACACAAGCAAGCAGGAGCATCAGCAGTTATGTGTCTAAATACAGACCTGCACTACAAGAATCAACAGAAGAGACCCAATGCAACTACTACAAATTTGCAGTTAAAACGTAAGGCAGTAAAGAGCCTAGAAATAAGCCCGCACAAATACAGTCAACTGATCTTTGACAAAGAAGCAAAGGCAGTACAATAAAGAAAGGATAGTCTTTTGAACAAAGGGAGCTGCAACAGGACATCCATAAGCAAGATGGGGAAAATGAACACAGACCTTACACCTTTAACAAAAATTAACTGCTAATGGATTACAGACCTAAATGTAAAATGCAAAAACTATAACTCCCAGAACATAACATAGGAGAAAATCTAGGTGACATTTAATTCAGTGGTAACTTTTTAGATGTAAGATTAAAAGCACAATCCAAAAAACAAAATTGATAAGTTGCACTTCATTAAAATTAAAAACCTCTGCTCTGCAAAAAAAACGTTAAGAGAATGAAATGACATGCCACAGACAGAGAGAAAATCTTTGCAAAACAGGTATCTGATAAAGGACTGGTATTCGAGATATACAATGAAGTCTTAATAGCTCAACAAAATAAAACAACCCAATTAAAGAATGAGCAAAAGATCTAAACAGGCTCCTCACCAAAAGATATGCAGATGTCAAATAAGCATATGACAAGATGCTCCACATAAAATGCCATTAAGGAATTGCAAATTAAAACAATGAGATACTACTACACATCTTTTAGAACGGCTAAAATCCAAAACACTAACAACACAAAATTTGGATGAGGTTGTAGACAGAAAATCTCATCGACTGCTAGTGGGAATATAAAATGGTACAGCCACTTGGGAAGACACTCTAGTAGGTTCTTAGAAAACTAGACAAGTTCTTACCATATAATCCAGCAATCATGCTCCTTGGTATTTGCCCAAAGGAACTGAAAACTTACATTTACGCAAAAAATTACACAAGAATGCTTATATAACAGCTTTATTCATAACTGTCAAAACTCAGAAGAAATCAAGATATTCTTTAATAGGTAAATGGACATATTAACTGGTAAAAGGAGATAATGGAATATCATTCAAAGGTAAAGGAAATAAACTATCAAGCCACAAAAAAAGCATGGTGTGGATGTGTTAACTGTGGTAATCATTTCACAGTCTATACACATATCAAATCATAACAATGTATCATAAATTTAAACAGTTCGTACATTAGTTACATCTCAAAAAAGCAGGGAAAAGTACATAAAATGAGGATATTCTCCTAGACTGGATACTGTAGTAAAGAGAAAAAGAATTTTACATACATTAAGGACAGAATGGGCTCAATTCATACACTGGAATACAGACAATAGGCTGGATAGATATGTTTTTTTTTTAATTTGATAACTGTACTCTGCATAGAGACTTTCTTCTTAGGAGGTGACTGGGTTAGAACATGAATAATATGTATAAACATGAAGAAAGAACAGAGATGAAGCAAATAGAAAAAATCATCACTGAATTTGGGTGAGGAGTATACAGGTATTCTCTGGGCTGTTCTCACTTTTCTTATCTTGAAATTACTTCCAAAGATGAAGTTTTAAAAGCTTACCCAAACAAGGGGGGGGGGGTAGAGAAACATTGAATACATACATATTGTTAAGTGAAAGACAGCTACATACTATATGATTTCCAACTACATGACATTCTGGAAAAGGCAAACCTATGAAGACAAATCTGTGGTTACAGGGATTCAGGGGAAAGGAGGGATGAACAGGTAGAGCACAGGATTTTTAAGGCAATGAAACTACTCTGTATGATACTGTAATGATGGATATGTTATTATACACTTATCAAAATTCATAGGATGGATGAAACAAAGAGTGAACCCTAATAAAGACTATGAACTTTGGTTAAAATAACATATTGATATTGGCTCATCAGATGTAACAAAAGCACTCTAAAATGTTAATCACAAGGAAAACTGCAGAGGGTCGGGGGTGGAGATGAGGAAGTATATGAGGACCCTCAGTACACTGCATTCACTTTTTGTAAATGTAAAACTGCTCAAAAAATAAAATCTGTTAATTTTTGTAAAGCGAGGAAGTGTATTATTTCTTTGTGTTTGTGTTTCATACTTATGGCTTAAGATTTTTTTTTTTGAGAGAGAGAGAGTGTGAGCGAGCAGAGAGAGGGGCAGGAGAGAGAGAAACCCAAGCAGGTTCAAGGCCCAGCACAGAATCCGACCTGGGGCTCAACTCACGACCTCCAGATCATGACCTGAGCTGAAATCAAGAGTCAGACGCTTCACCAACTGAGCTACCCAGGTGTCCCTATGGGTTAAGATTTTTAAATGGCACCAAAGGATATTTTACTTTCCTCCAGCACTGCAGGATGAGGCGAAGGGCTGAAATAGAACCACCTAATGACAGCCTGCCTACCACTCCTATGCTGTCTTTTCTCATTGACTTGAAATGTACTTGGCTGTCCATTTGTTTATTTTCATGAAGAAAATGCATTCTTCTTCACTGTGAGGGGTCTTGAAGCATTACTTCAGCCCTCAAGGATGTATCTATGGAAAACACACCCCTCTTCACATCCCTTAAAACCAGAGCCTGGGCACCTTCTGACGATTCTTCGTACGGTTCCAGGCACCAGCGTGTAAGGCTCTATATGCTGAATGCCTCAAACAAGAGAAACTTGGGGAGAAAACATGTTGAAGCCCCTGTTCTCCTCTGAAGAAAAACACCCATACATAGTTGCCTTGAACACAGGTGACTATTAATTCTCTCCCCAAACACCATCACCAAATAGTTAAGGATTTCAGTTGTTAAGGTAGAGGGCTTGACTCAGGGCGATTTATGATTGTGTGTCTGCAAAGGAACCTATCACCTCACTGGTGTGGTTAAAATGGAGAGTTGTTTTCTTCTCTACTGAAATTTGTGAAAAAAACCTAGTACTAAAAACAACACTTCTGTTGTGTTAAATGACATACAGAATTTTCTCCCGATTGTTCTTTTAATAAGCAGGGCCCAACTTTTAGCTTTGAACATAGTGAACATTGAACATTCAATACAATATATTGAATGCATAGAGATAATTCTAGACCAATGGTTCTCCAAGTGTGGTCCTTAGACCTGCAGCATCAGCATTACCAGAGAACCTATTGAAATAAAATTCTAATGTTGACCTACTAAAAGAGAAATTCCAGGGGCACCTGGGTGGCTCAGTTAAGTGTCAGCCTTTGCATCAAGTCATCATCTAAGGGTCCTGGGATCCAGCCTTGCATGGAGCCCCGCATCAGGCTCCCTTCTCCTCAGGGAGCCTGCTCCCCTCGAGCCTTCTACCCACTCCCACCTGTGCTCACTCTAATAGATAAATAATATCTTCAAAAAAATTAAAATTGAATGATAAATTCCAGCCATCTGTTTTCACAGCCCTCCAGGTGACTCTGATACCCAGCAAAGTTCTAGAAGGCCATAAACTTAGAAACAAGTCTTACTTTCCTTTCTTTAAGTTGACAATTATGTTGGCAAGCCCGGTTCAGGGAGCTCCTCATGCTCATAAATACTGGAATGACTGGTTAAGAATTTCATCTTTTGCGGGCACCTGAGTGGCTCAGTCAGTTAAGCATCTGTCTTCAGCTCAGGTCATGATCCCAAGGGCCTGGGATGGGATGGACCCGCCATCATGGGGCTCCCAGCTCAGCAGGGAATCAGCTTCTCCTTCTGCCCTTCCCCCTGCTCATGTGCTCCTGTGCTCTCTCTCAAGTAAATAAAAAAATAAAATCTTTTTTTTTTTTTTAGAAAAGAATTTCATCTTTTGATCCTTGCCTCTCTACCATGCAAGGATAGGACATTCATGTGTTTCACAAAGGAAGGAGGAAAACTCATATCCAGTGCCAACTCTGAACCAACGTAGAAAGAAATTTGTTTTCTCAGTGGGAAAAAAAAATCTACGCCTTCCTTCCTTAGGCATTCTTCTTCACAACAATACCTTACTTTGGATAATAATTTTTATTAGATAATAATTTTTAGCTTACAAAGCACCTCCAGATACATTCTGCAATTTGGCGGCCACAAAAACCCTGTGGCATGAAGCAAAGTCTCCATTCTCCTAACATTTTGAAGAAGAAGTTGAAGCTCAAAGAACTGAGCAACTAGCAACCCATCCAAGATCTGCCAACCAGGACATGTACAGAGTTTCCACAATTCACACCAAGCACAATGCTGCGAGCAGTTTCCATAAAAGAAACATTAGCTGTGTGATCTTGGACAAATTACTCAACCTTCAGAAGCCTCATTTCCACATCCATAAAAAAGAGGGAAAGGTAGTACCTACTTTACAGAGTTTATGTGAGGATTAAAGGAGATAATCCATGGAAGGCTCTAGGAACAGTGCCTGGCAGAGAGCACGGCTGTCGTCCATGCTGGCTGTAATTAGTGATCCTCACAGTATCACTGCTCCTATTCGACAGCACTGCAGTCACCACTCCTGTTCCAGGGAATTGGGTTTGTCTGTTTTTTTAACCTTTCACTGCTTTTCTTTACCCCTGCTTTCAGAATTCTAAAGGTGTCCAAACCATCATATGTTAAGTGTTAAAGCAAGAGACACAATCCCCCCACCATCTCTTGGGCTCTGTTGGAGCTTACAATCAATTAAACCATCAAAAAACTTCATGATAAATGACTATTTTTGTTAGCAACTATTCTAATCATCACACACTTTTATATTTATTTTACTTTAAAGATTAGCCCTTACAAAGATAAACCAGAGGGGCGCTTGGGTGGCTCAGTTGGTTAAGTGACTGCCTTCGGCTCAGGTCATGATCCCAGAGACCCGGGATGGAGCCCCACATCGGGCTCCCTGCTCGGCAGGAAGCCTGCTTCTCCCTCTCTCACTCCCCTTGCTTGTGTTCCCTCTCTGTGTGTTTCTCTCTATCAAATAAATAAAATCTTTAAAAACAAAACAAAACAAACAAACAAAAAGATAAACCAGATAGTTATGTCAAATTTGCACAGCCTTCATCCCAGAGAGCTTCTTGAGATTCAAGGAAAACAAAACGCTTAACTAAAAAATGATGGCAGATTGAAAAGCTGGCTTTGGCTCCTTGTCCCTAAATTGACCAAAGATAGTCTGAATCTCCAGTTTTATAATGAAAAACAGAAACTCTTCTCTGAGAAAATCCTTCCAGATTTATACCCAATTGCAATCCTTTGAAGTTGACACAGCTGAAATCAGATTTTTTGCATGAATTATGCACTACAGTAGAACAGAAGGTAGACCACTCAGAATATGACTCATCACCCAAAAGAAAACTAAAGGCACAACTTGTACTGTGTATTTTCTGGGAATCTAACATTCCTGAGCTAGGTAAGGACGGTACAGAAGCAAAGTGCACTGGGCTAATGACTCCAACAGTGGCACAGACTTACTCATTTGTCTCTTGGTGCTTTTCGTCCCAGTGACTTCCAAGTCCACTGATCCTAATCCACCATTACTAATTATAAATCCAGTGAGCAAATGGGATATTAATATTCATTTTACTTCATCTCCATTAAGTCAATATAAACCCAACAAAGGATTCCCTAAGTCCAAACTTAAAACTTCACTTAATTTTCTCCCGAAAATACTGTGATTCAAGTTTAAATGCCATAATTTATTTCAACACTGTATTTTCCATCTATGAAGTCTACAAATCAAAATTACTCATATTTATTGAATTCCTAAGGCCTCCATCACAGAATCTTTGAATGTCTTTGAAAAATGCTTTTTTTTTTTAAAGATTTTATTTATTTATTTGATAGGGAGAGAGATCACAAGTAGATAGAGAGGCAGAGAGGCAGACAGAGAAAGGAGGAAGCAGGCTCCCAGGCTCCCTGCTGAGCAGAGAGCCTGATGTGGGACTCAACGTGGGACTCGATCCCAGGGCCAAGATCATGACCTGAGCCAAAGGCAGAGGTTTATAACCCACTGAGCCACCCAGGCGTCCTGAAAAATGCTTTTAAAAACTTCTCTAGGCCTATTCAACCTAAGCTTAACTTGTTGTTCCCTAAAGAGAAATAACTTTTAAACCCAACCTTACTTCTAAATCAAATACATTCATAGTGGTACTATTTCAAATTCATCAGGACCCAAGAGAATAGATGTTCCCATTTACATATGAATGACTTATTAGCTCAATAAGTAAATTGATATTTGGGGAAACAACTGGTCATTCAGCCTGGTCATGATTTCAGTGTTATCCCTACTTAATTTATATAACAGATTAAGCACTTACTTCTCGACATAAAGTCAAAAGCAAAATGAGTGTGTAGGATTACCAACAGAGCTATGGGAGCTAGAGAGCCATACCATTATCCTAAAGGCCAGCTTCAGACCTGGAGCTAATGACGAGTCAGGCATTGCCCAGAAATTGCTTTACTCGCTCCATTCCGTGTTGACACCAAGAAACCCCAACCAGCTACAGTTGACCCCGCCTGACTAGCATACAAAAACCTGCAGAGCAAAGGCAAAATAGTTGCTCAAGTACACACTGTCAAGTCCCTGTTGATGGCATGAAACTGCCCCTTTCCAACCACATGCTCTCCAGGACAGGATCCCCGCAGCCGGCACCTCTCAGTGTAGGGCTCAGTTAGTGCTCAGCTTCTGCTGAAGAGATGAGTCCTTCCTACCTCCTTTCTGCTACATCCCACCAGTGAGCCTGGCTTTCTAACCTCTTGCTTTTGCCCATAATATGCATTTAAGCTCTATGCCTGCCTGCATTTCTGACATGGAATCCACACTGTGACTTATATGGAGGTACTTCTGTCCCCCACCAACTGTGGCTTATCTGAGGCTTCTCACTTTCTCTTTTATTCTGACTTATGCATGTATCTACTCTTGCTCCAGTCCTATTTCTCATCCCAAATGTATATCACATAGTTGAAGCTGTGCCTCTGAGTCAAGAGGACAGTATCTGGCTCTGAAAACACTCAAGAGAAAGCAAAAGTTCAACACTGTTTCTATGCCTCCGAGTTAATGCATCCTTCATCTGCACTTGATGGAGGTCCCAAACATCACTTTCACAGGCACATCAGAGCCTTTGGATATGACCTAAGCAAATATAATCATAAAAAGTAAATGAAAACCACAGAACTAGGAGCTACTGTATCTGTCTTCTGATTCTACCTCTGCCACTAAGCTCACAACACTGTGTGATCTTGAGTGAGTCACTATCCCTCCAGATCTATTTTCTCATCGGGGAAATTAAAGGGTTTTGTAATCTTAAATCTTCTCTTCCCGCAATGAAATTCTCTACGGTATCTGACAAAGGTAATTGTCAAAGGAAGCCTCAAGTCATAAAGCCTTAAGATATTATCTATTGTTAACACATATCATTTCTTCTTCCCATTAACACAGACAACTGGGATTTGATTATATATTCCAAGGCAAAGACATTGGGGAAGCTTCTTATATATACCTTTACTCTACTAGCATATCTGAATGAGCAATCCCATGCCCTTGTTGATTAAAACACTCTGAAAGACTCATCCGCATCTACTTTTCTCACAAATCTAAAGAAGCAGAAACAATTGGCTGAGTCCCTAACATGAGCCAGGGATTTGGTTAAGCATTTTATTCCAATTATCTCCAGTCTTTACTCTCTGAAAGGTTAATATGATCTCCATTTCAAGGAATCAGACAGACTCTGTAACTTACCCAGAGTCACAGCTCCAATAAGTGGTGGTAGAATTCAAACGCAAGAGGCTTTGGGCACGCCCACTAGTGAAGACCTCAGTGAGCAGTTAATGTGTCAGTCTGGGGAAAGGTAATCAGAGCTCACAAACTGCCTGTCACACATACATTCATGCAGTACAACTTTACTGCATTTAACAGTGTTTCCACTGTACCCTTCTCAGAAGATGGGAAGAAACAGATTCTCCTAGGAATGAAATTCGCCTAGGCTTCACATTTGTCGTCTGTGAGAAAATAAAATCTATTACAAAAAGTTTGCATGAAAAGTCACATCTGCATGGTATATGTCAAAAATCTAGTTAGAAACGAGAACATGTTGATGACCCTATCATTTTGAATAGGTAAACATAAAAATGGACTGAATAAAAATGAAGATAGATAAATGGGAAATAAAGAAATCACTTATTTTAACTCAGAGTTTTATAATTCTGTCTTTTATAAATGGACAGAAATGAGTACTATCAGGTAGTAAGAGATATTGTAAAATTGCAATAAAAATAGCTAAAGACAATAGAAATTTAGCATATGATAGAAATAGGATTTCAAATCAGAGGAATATATGGATTACTTAGTAAATCATGTTAAAACACTGGCTAGCCAATTGGAAAGAAAAACTAAATCATTCAACAAGGAACAAAGATACAAACATTTAAAAAAAAGTAGAAGATGAAATTTTTCTTAAACATACTAAATAAAATTTTTAAATCTCTAAGTCTCTTGAAACCCTAATAAAATCACTATAAAGAATAAACGAGGTAAATTTCCAAAAGGATGAAAGACGATAGTGACAGGAAAGAGATCACCCCAGATGTTGGGAGATGAAAAGTAGATAAATGAATGGTACCGACCCAGCCAAGCAGAAGCAGCAGAAGCCTAAGTGTCTGTCAATGGAGGGAGTCAAAGAAAGACATCTCACTCTCTTACACACACAAGAACCACCTGGTGCTCTGAGAGGGTGGATTCTGACCCAGCAGGTCTGGGTTCAGGCCTGAAGGGCTGCATGTCTAACAAACTCCCTGGGGATATGGATAGAGGCTGCTGGTCTACAGTCCCTACTTTGAGCAGGGAGTCCTTTGAGTAGAGAACGCCAGAAACATTCAAAAACTGTAGGCACCAGATACCTCCGGAGGTTGTGGAGCAGAAAGACTAGTCCCAAGTCTCTACAAGGTCAACCGCCAGATTTAGACCTCAATGCAAGCTGACCGTTCCTCCCAGTCCCAGCAGAGGAGGGGTGGTTGACTCCTGGAGAGGTTAAGTCACTGAGGATCTAACCTTTGAGACGTTAAGCACAGTGACCAAAACTGGACGAACTGAAAATCTGCAAACCAAATAGGACCTTCAGCTCCATTTCATTGCCTGGCTCTGAAAATGTGCACAGTAGGCTCACAGCCTTCAGGTAAGTAGAAGGAGGGCTGTTTCCTGGAAAGCTGACTAGCTCAAGAGAAAGTACTCTCAAGATAATCAGTGATTACAATCTCCATAAAACTAGACTCTTCAGTCTCCCCCCAGAAAATCACAATTAAAGCCAAAGACATATTAAAAACATAAGAAATGTTTACAATATACATGAGAGCTCATTTATTTTTGCATAGAAATCCTGTATTAATCAGCAAACACTCCCCCCAAAAGATAAAAACATCACATAATTCATAGAAAACTAAAAACAGTTTTAAACATGTGAAAATGTGTTTAATTTCACTTACAAATAAGGATAAATTAAAATAATACCATTTCTCACACAGTCAATTGGTAAACATTTGAAAACTCAGTCACACATCACATTAGAAATTTTCCTTACTTAGTAGGATTATGAACAGATGCAACTGCCAAGGAGAACCTGACAATACTTACCAAATTCAAAATAACCCAGCAACTTCACACTAATAGTTTATCTTTAAGCAATTCATATGTAAACAGACATATGTACAAAAATAGCCACTATGGCATTGCTTTTCATAGCATATGACTGGAAATGAACTAAATATATAAAGATAGGGGACAGGTTAAGCAAATTATGATAAAGATATTGTGTGTATTACATATTTTACATATATATACACATATATGTTAAAAGTCCACACAATCACTAGTGAACAAGTACAAAAGAATATATATACTTTGCATTAAATATCATTTATAGAAAGATATAGATATTTGGATATGCATAGAAAATTTTCCAAAAAATAAATGTAAATGGTCATCTCTAAGGAGGGAATTTTAGTTTTCACCAGATACTGTATTTTACCATTTGACAGTTCTTCCAAAATAAGCATATACTGACTTTTTCCTTATCAGTTTCTTTCCCAAAAATTATACAAGACCAGGTGATGACAATGGGATGATAAGAAAAAGCAATTTTTCTGGGTCACCTGGGTGGTTCAGCTGGTTAAGTCCCCAACTCTTGATTTCGGCTCAGATCATGATCTCAGAGTCATGAAATCCAGCCCTACGTCAGGCTCCTTGCTTAATACAGAGTCTGCTTGAGATACTCTTCCCCCTGCTTCTGAAACTCCCCCTGCTCACTTGCTCTGCTCTTTCTCTAAATAAATAAATAAATAAACAAACAAACAAATAAATAAATAAATAAATAAAATTATTAAAAAAAAAAAAAGAAGTCTAGAGAGGAGCAGAGTTAATGCAAAAGCTGGAAGCTGAGAGTCCTTCCTCTGTCCAAATATCAGTTTGGGGAAGATGAGCAAATTTCTATTGCTACTTTCTTTTTATACCTGAGAAACAGCAATAATAATAATTATAAAATACAATCTTATTTTAGTTTATAATCTTAACCTTGTGACATCTACTGTGACCTTTATTTAACAAACTTATACCTCATAAATTCAAATCCTTTCCAACACAATGCCTTAGGCTCACTTAGCCAAGAGCAACTATGAGTCTGAACGTGCATTCTGAGGGGTAACTATACCCTGATTGTCTGATGTGGAGACTTGAAGCCACTGGGCTTCAAGACCAAACATGACCCACAGAACTGTAAACACCACACCAAGAGCAGGAACCAGTAATCTTGAGAAATGTTTGCCTAATTTAAATGAGTCCAACAACTTGATTTTTAAGTCAATATGTGCTTTACATTGATTTTTTTTTCCCAAGAAATATTTACAAATAACTACTTAGCTACTTCTTACAAATGTATGGCTTCCCAGCTCAAGCCCTTGTACACAACTTCCATGAAAATTGAAGCAAAATATTGCATATAATAACCTATAAATTTTTCAATAAATTATCACTTCTTGGCTTATTTTGTATACAGTCATTAAATTCAGTCATTGAATCTAAACTTATGGTCTTCATTTACCTTATAACTTAACTAAGTCCATAATACTTTTTCTACAGCTTTGAAGCCAAACATTTCAAAAAGAAAAAAAAATACATAAATTTCATAATGTAAAACTCATTTTCAAAGGGTTACTTTTTAAAAGCCACCCTGGAATGTCTTTATTCTTAGACAAAGATGCATCTTCAAGTGCTTGAGGGTAATGTGTCATAATATCTCCATTTACTTTGTGTGTATAGGAAAAAAAAAGAAAAAATACAATAAAATGTTCATCACTGAATTTAAAGTGGTGAGAATGTTTACAGGATTCCCCTTTTTTTTTTTAGCTTTTTGTATATTTGAGTATTATGTAAAGTCAAGAAATTTTAACAACTGCAATTCTGCAGGTATAAGAACATAGCCTTTCCAAAAAAAAAAAAAAAGGAACATACCCTTTCCCTAAACAAAAAGGCACAATGAGCTAACATGGTAACTAGGAGGTAGGATGTTATGGACAGTCACTTACCCTGAGGAATATAATCAAATCAATACAATCTTCTCTTGAGTTCTAGATTCACTCACTGAATTTTCACTTGTTATTTGTTAACAGAAAAGTTTTTCTGTCCAAAGAGATGAATCATAAGGTAACGACTCAGATAATAAATTATTAGGAAACTTCATACGAGAGATTTCCCTTCACAATTTCTTGCACAAGATAGTAACATTTAATATACCAGTAACTGCCTTTTATTTGTTGTAAAGAATGTAGCAAAACACTCACCATTCTCGTTAGCTAAGTAAGCCAAAGGCAACGAGTTGGAAAGGATGTTAATACCGGAGATGAAGGTTGGTTGCCCTAGATGCCACAAAGTTCAAATTTACAAACCTAAGTGAATTTCTTCTTGTATCTTATGCTTATTGTTCCCATTTCTCTAGTTAAAGAAAATAAAGTGAAAATGTCTTCATGGCAGATACTATTAAATTTTCTTCCCAGCCAGAGTCCCAAAGTGCTGTTCTTTGGATATGTCATTATTAAAACAGCTAATGCAAGCTGGTACAGCCACTCTAGAAAACAGAATGTCAGTTCCTCAAAAAGTTGAAAATAGAGCTACCCTATGACCCAGCAATCTCACTACTGGATATTTACCCCAAAGATACAAACATAGTGATCTGAAGGGACACATGCACCCCAATGTTTATAGCAGCAATGTCCACAATAGCCAAATAACGGAAAGAGTCTAGATGTCCATCAGCAGATGAATGGATAAAGAAGATGTGGTTAAATAAAGAATGGAATAGTATGGAGTCATCAAAAATAATGAAATTGGGCCATTTGCAATGATAGGGATGGAACTAAAGGGTATTATGCTAAGCAAAATAAGTCAATCAGAGAAAGACAATTATCATATGATATCACTGATGTGAGGAATATGGGAAACAAGGCAGAGGATCATAGGGGAAGGGAGGGAAAAATGAAACAAGGCAAAACCAGAGAGGGAGACAAACTATAAGACTTAATCCTAGGAAACAAACTGAGGGTTGTTGGAGGGGAGGGGAGGGAAGGAGAGGGTGGCTGGGTGATGAACATGAGGGAGGGTATATGCTATGGTGAGTGCTGTGAACTGTATAAGACTGATGTATCAGAGACCTGTACCCCTATAACAAATAATATGTTAATAAAAAAAAGAAAAGTAAACAAAATAAAACAGCCATTTTCTTTATGATGAGGGCAGTTTGTCAAAATTACTTCACATCTGCAACAAGTTACATCAGGATGGAGAGGTTTTCTCATTCAGTATTGGGGCAGTGGGCTGGTAAACTGATAAAATTTTTCTCAAAAGGTTTTGGCAGCATTTATTAAAATTTTAACTTTGTACATCATATGACCTAAAAGTTCTCCTTCTATGTTGGCTTATGGAAATACACCTGAGTAAAAATTGTTCTGTACAAGAATGATGTTTTGCTTTGTTTCTAATAACATTCATAGAAAAACAGCTAAATGAACCATGAAACATCCAAACAATGGGATATTGTGCAATTATGTTAAAAAGAATGAAGTGGCTCTATATCTACCAACCATGGAAAATCTTCAAGATGTAATGTTAGGTGAAAAAAAGTTTCAGAACAGGACTTAAAGTATATCATTCATGTTCTAAACTTTATATTTCCGTGTGTGTAGGTAAGTAGGTAGATGCACTGAAAAGGTTCTGAAAAAATATGCATATCAGTGCTAATACTACTCACATCTAGGGAAGAAAGCTGAATTGAGAAAATAGTGAAAATGAAAATGTTTTTCTCTTTTTTCTGAAATGGGAGTTTTGTTTTTTTGTTTTAAAGATTTTTATTTATTTATTTATTTGATAGAGAGAAATACAGCCAGAGAGGGAACACAAGCAGAGGGAGTGAGAGAGCGAGAAACAGGCTTCCCACCGAGCACGGAGCCTAATGCAGGGCTCGATCCCAAGTCTCCAGGATCATGACCTGAGCTGAAAGCAGTCGCTCAACCAAATGACCCACCCAGGTGCCCCATGAAATGGGAGTTTTTGTTAAGAGATTATATATAGACATACACACTAAGATTTTCTTTAAATAATTTTTTAAATGGAATAAGAAGTTTTATATTTTCAGATTTTCAAAATGTTTCAAATACTGGTTGTTTGTAGCATAATCATGCTAGACACGGAAACATTTAAAAATCTACAAATTAAAATGAATACATAAGAAATTAACAAATAGTTATTGCACCAAGAGATTCATTATACATTATGTTTTACATTTCCAAAACAGGGGAGGAAAATTTCAGAGTCCCACTTAAAACTGTGTGAAAATCCCATTATCTCCAGCATGCATAATTTGGAAAAAATAGTGTTATACCACAGAGCTCAAAAAGACTCTGGAAAATTTGTACACAACTGCAGTGCTATGTTCATTTGAACATTTCAGACTCATATAAAATGATAATCACAAAATACTGAAGGTTTCATTAATGAAACATATTAATTTTTTTAAAGATTTCTTTTTTTATTTTTAGAGAGAGCATGTGAGAGCAGGTGGGAGAAAGGCAGAAGGAGAAGTAGAGAGAATCCTAAGCAGACTCCCCCACTGAGCACAGAGCCCAATGTGGGGCTAGACTTCACAACCCCACGATCATGACCTGAGCCAAAACCAAGAGATGGCTACGAACCGACTGAGCCACCCTGGTGCCCTCATATTATTTTTAAAGAAAACCATTCAATTATGCTATAAGTCCAGAAACAATAAGAAGTGTTGACAAGCTGATTTTACAGTACTCCCTCGATTATAATAAGCAGAAAATCATCCAGTATTTTCTGTGTCTTTGACTAAAGGGCATGTGTAGGACCTAGAACAACCTAAGCACAAAAATCACAAAATTACAAGAAGCAGAAAGCAAATGAAAAAGAGTTACCCAGGAATATAGTAGAACGTCAAGCAAAAATTTTAAAGAAATTCCAGGTCACGTGATTCATCCCAAAGAAGAAGAAGAAGAAGAAGAAGAAGAAGAAGAAGAAGAAGAAGAAGAAGAAGAAGAAGAAGTCGTCCAAGAAGAGATACTTGGTTTCAGAAAAGTGATCATAAAACTACAAAAAAAAAATTTGCAAATGGAAATAGCCACAGAAGAGAAGGATTTCTTAAAGATTAAGAAAAGATTAAACAACATGAAAAGAAATAGGATAAAAAGGAATGAAAGAGGTACCTATTATATAGGCTAGAGGGAAACTAATAGAACCACATGGAAAAAAATATTAAAATGACTCTAGAGAAGAGGTGGATATGAAAGGTGTCCAGACTAAAGTAATCTAACACATTATAATTGGTATTCCTAAAGAAGAGAAATGAACAAATGGAATAGAAAATATAACCAAAGATGGACTTAACTAAAAAAAATGTAAATCAGTAGTTATATGTTTTTAGGGTGAGTATAATTTTAGAAATACAAACACAGCAAGTGTTAGAGACATTATTTTCAGGGCACCTGGGTGGTTCAGTTGGTTAAGCATCAAAACTACTGATTTCAGTTCAATCCATGATCTCAGGGCTGCGCACTGGGCATGGAGTCTGTTTAAGATTCTTTCTCTCCTTCTCCCTCTACCCCTAGCCCCCCTCTCTCTTACAAAAAAAAAAAAAAAAAAAAACCAAAACAAAACAAATATTTTCAAAACAAATACAGTATCTTTAGATCATAATTACTTAGTATTCAAAATACATGGCTTTTTCAAATCCCAAGTATATGGTAGGTCTGATTTCCCTTCTCAAACTACATATCTTCTCAAACCTTCCACATGCAAGGAATAGGATACAGAAGCATTTCAACAAACTTGTCTATCCCCTGTGTAACATGCTTAACTTCTTATTTAAAAAAAAGGTTGCAAAGATACCACATTTTTATCCCTTTATTAATATATAGCCCTATAAAACATTCTCACTAACTACATATGCTGGGAAAGAAAAAGGGTGTTTTGACAATGGTTCGCTCTTGCACTTTCTCACCTGCTCTCTCGTTCCTTTCCAAATAATTTCTTTAGTTTATTCCATTTTATAACTAGATACTAATCAGATTTCGTACATAAACACACACATTTATCCAAGCACGTGCACACACTTAACAGAAAGATGGTCCCACATTTGGTGGCAAGTACCAAAGTTGTTCATAAAGAAACAACAACCTTCAGTTGAATATTGGGTTTTGATGCATAGATTAGGAATTAGGGTTGCCTCTTATCTTCACACTGCAAAGAATAAAAAGTTTGTTTCAGGAAAAATAAAGCACTTTTCTAACAACACCATATGAATAGTTGTTAAGCAAGTGATGATGACCACACTTTCGAGTGCTGGGTTTCCTCATGGATATCTGTTAAACTAGGCTTCCACCAAGATGGAACTTTAGGCCAAAGCCAAGGTTCTGTTCTTCCTTTTGTTATATACACATGGCAGAGTGTGTCATTGTTGTTGTTGTTTCTCTCTCCCCCTTTCTCTCTAGCTCTCACTCCCTCCACAAATCTAAATACTGAGCCTCAGAGTCAAAAAGACTAGGTTAGTTTCACCTGCCAGCATTAAGTATAATCTGTGTCAACTCCCAAAATGTGTCATCACACTATGTACTTTAGGAGTTCCCATTCAGAGCAGCTCCTTGTTGTCTTTTAAAATAGGGCATAAGAGTTTCTAGTAGCTAATGCATCCAATTCAGAAAAGCTTTAGACAATTTGAAAGAACTGACATTCCTTAGATTTGACGCCTGAATAAATTAGACACTGCCTGGAAAATAGAATGGAGACTGATGGAGAGAAAGGCTACCCAGGTTCGGTTCTGCTTTTAACGGAACCTGTTTTTTCGTCTTCAACTCTTGCCAAATAATAATCTGCTGTTCTACAATTGTGGACGTAACCAGTTCTACTTCTTTCTTTTTTAATCAGAAAAAAGTCTAAAACCATGAAGTTATTTTTGAAAAAAAAGAACATTTATTCCATATTATTTGTTGTGTATTTTTTTAACCCTAAAAAATTAAATAAGCAAAGTGTGAGCTGATAGCTCCTTTTAAGTGGATTTGGCCCAAACTTGCTCTTGCCCTGGGAAATGTGAGCAGTAACAGAACAGCTGGTAACTCTGGAGCTCAGGATCAAAAGGTAACGGGGCCAACCAATCAAGAGATTCCTTTTGCCCAGCTACCTTAGATTTGAACACAGAGCAGGGACTGAGCAAGAGGAAGGGGTAAACAGGAGATATCAAAGTGCTAAGCAAGAAGGAACCAGCACTGAAAGCAGCAATAAGTTGTGGTCTGAAACTGGTGTTTGGGTGCCCTTTGCCCGACCTTACAGGCCTTGACTCTGCACCAAGGCCCCGGCAGATGTGGGTGGGGTGGAGGGCGGTCGGGGGAGGGCAGGCACAGGAACTGCCTTGAAAGCTCCTTTGCCTGCCTAGAGACCCAAGCTAAAGCCCACCTCTGAGCAAGGCAATACGTGAGTGCTGACATTTTTTAACACTTCCCTTGTTCAACTCTTAAGGCAGAGTTCACTGCAATATTTATTTCAGGAGCCCGGTGATTTCAGACACACCACAGGTACCGAACACTAGCAGAAGTGAGCCTTACACTACAAGACTCAACAAAACCATGAACACAAAGTACATACACAGAAAACCACCTGACTGCCTGAATGTTCCTTAGATATAAGTGCTGGTTAAAGACCACCACTTGTACATCTATCTTTGTTCGCTTCCCTGGTCCCTTTACAACCCTGCAGGCAGCGAGTTAAGGCCAGGTCGAAGGGGGAAGAAAACAAAATGGTGCACATAAGCTCCATGACAGAGGACGAAGGTGCTCAGGAGGGAACCCCACACCAAGAGCTGGGCCTGGGTGTCTGCACACTGAGTTCACCCTCTGGAGCTCCAGCCTACTCTCCATGGGGCACCCTTCAGTCACCTGGAATAAAAAGGCCATGAAATGTGCTAACTGACGGTGGGCAGGCAGTGCCTCTCAATCATCAGGGAAGCTTCTTTCCTCCACCACCCTTGCTCACCCTTAGGGAGAGACAGAGCAGCCATTTCTATGGTGAGAACACCCCTGGCTGATGACCAGACCAGCAGAGGTTTGACAGTCAGGCGAGCTGAACAACCGTTCCAGTTTTTCCTGGACGGAGGCATTTCCTGGGACAGCCCCAGATCAACTGAAACCAGTCGATCGCTGGACAATGGCACTGTGGGAATGCAGAGCGCCCAGGCCCTGCCAGGACTGAGGTGGGTGGCACAGGACAAGTCACTACATCTCTATTGGCTTCAGAATCCTAAAATAAAAATGGGAGGGGAAGACTCTTAGCTCTGCCAGTATTTCTCTAAGTGTGGTTTTCAGAACATCTGTGCCCTGACCACTGCATCTGGAGGTGGTACTCCAAAAGACTGGCGAAAGGGTCAGGGGTAGGAACAGTGTGCCCCAGTGAACAGGGGTGTTTTTTTTAAGATTTTATTTACTTGAGAGAGAGAGAGACAGCGAGCACAAGTAGGGGGAGCCGCAGGCAGAGGGAGAAGCAGGCTCCCCTCTGAGCAAGGAGCTTAATGCCGGACTCAATCCGAGGACCTTGGGATCATGACCTGAGCTGAAGGCAGACACTTAACCAACTGAGCCACCCACACATCCCAGGATATTTTTTTTTTAAGAGAGAGAGCACAAGCAGGCAGCAGAGGGAAAGAATCTTCAGCAGACTCAGCGCTGAGCACAGAGCCCAATGGGGGCTTGATCCCCAACCCTGAGATCATGACCTGAGCCGAAACCATGAGTGGGACAGTTAGCCAACGGGACCCCTCAAGTACCCTGTGGAGGGGTACTTTTTACACTCTACCATTCTGTGTTTAGAATTGGCCTCACACAGTGCTAATAAAAAGCAGACCAACTTTTAGTCAATTTTAATGTTCTTTTTTAAATCTAGAGGTAGGGCACCCTCTCACTACACACACCCTGTCTCCTGCCACCATTTCCACTCTGGTACATCACCTGTGTCTGACACACAACAGACTTATATACTTTTAAGTGAATGAGTTTTCAACTTCCTTTCCTTTGACTCTATTGAACAACTACTGAATCAAAATAGAAGCAGTTTTGGGTAATTTGTCACTCTATAGCACTGCGGTTTCATCTTTGCCTTACTTCCTCATTTAAAAGACAACCCAAAACAACTGTCATATTTGATCATCCTAAGATACCCTCTATCAATGCCTAAAAAAACTAACAGGCTTGTCAAATTATTTACACAGCAAACTACTTACACATTATTTTTAAGCTGTTCAGAGTCAGAAAAGTATCCATAGTAGGAAAGCAACTACAACTACCTTCTCAACTAATTTGGCTGGGCGAGGTTAGCTATATTCACACCAGTGCAAGTGCAAATTTGGGGTGCTTTGATTCTCTTACAGAAAAAAATACATGTATTTGTTATTTTCAGCCAATTTTGAATGCTTGCATTTTTATAAATATGATCCCAGGGATGCTTGGCTGAATTCTTTCCTTAATAAGGATCAAAGACAATCCATGAGGCTTATAATTCTGAAAGAAATTGATAAGCATCAGTCTCCAGGCTTCCTTTTTCTGGGAACCTCTTATTAGAAAAAATATAATTCTGAGCCACCTGAATATACGATCTCAGCTAAGTGCAATACCTGCATGTGAGGTAGTTCTTCACTAAACTGCAAAGGGTTGTTTGCTGCCAACTACAACTGGAAGATTCAGAATCTTCCTCAGACAGGAAGAGAGAGAGAGAGGGAGGGAGGGAGGGAGAGAGAGAGAGAGAGAGAGAGAGGATAATAATGAAAGTAAAACCCAAACCCAGCCAGTAAAAAGCAAGAAAGGGGGTCTACTGAACATGTTCCTGACACAAAGGCAATATCAGTAAAGGTTTTCAGAAATCTAATGATAAATCCTCATTTCTGGAAATGGGGGCTCCAAGAATCACTCAGAAGCAATTTCAGGGAGCAGAAGGGGGTACGTGTTGTGCACCTTGAATAAACCTGAAGAACTAAGAAAAACTACTTTCATAAACCAGGCATTGCTCTAAACTCAATGAATGCATTATCTCATTTAATCTCTGCAACAACCCTCTGAGTTAGAAACCGAACATGAGGGGGTGCCAGTCAGTTAAGTATCTGCCTTCAGCTCAGGTCATGATCCCAGGGATCTAGGATTAAGCCCTGCGTCAAGCTCCTTGCTCGAGGGAAACCTGCTTCTCCCTCTCCTCCCAGCTCAGTGCTCTCTCTCTCAAATAAATAAAATCTTAAAAAAAAAAAAAAGTGAATATATCTTTAATGTTTGGGGAGCCTGGATGGCTCAGTTAGTCATTAAGTGTCTGCCTTTGGCTCAAGTCATGAACTCAGGGTCCCGGGATCGAGCCCCACATTGGGCTCCATGCTCAGTAGGAAGCCTGCATCTCCTTCTCCCACTCCCCTGGCCTGTGTTCCCTCTCTCCCTGTGTCTCTGTCAAATAAATAAATAAAATCTTTTAAAATTAAAAAAAAAAAAAAAAGAAACTGAACATGAAGACATTCAGTAATTTGCTCTTAGATCTATAGCTGTAGGTGGCATGCTCAGAATTCAGCCCAGGTCCTTAAATCAATAAAATTGGCTAATTTGATCCTTGCCATTGCCAGTAACTGAATACCCAATTTTTCCTTCAGTCTACGTGCAATAAAAAAAGACCATCAGGGCCAGATGGGGCAGTAAGGGAGAGACTGAGATACTTGCATAAGACATGCCTTCACTAAAAGGCAGCTTCCTGAGAAAACTCCAGCCAGAGAAAAACCATCGCCCTGGGCCCTCTCCAAAGGCACAGGCCCCCTGAGAAAGCTTCAGCCTCCAAGTGGTACAAAGCTGCCCATCACTTGTCCAAAATCCCATTAGAAATGGTTTCCTGCCACCAAATACAAGCAAATCTCTGGCCTAAAACCACATCAGTATTAACAGTTGAGAAAAGGCTAGGGGCACCTGGGTGGCTCAGTCATTAAGCATCGCCTTCAACTCAGGATCCCGCCTGGACTCCTGGCATGGGGCTCCCTGCATCCCCCTCTCTCACTCCCACTGCTTATGTTCCCTCTGAAGCTGTGGTTCTCTCTGTCAAATAAATAAATAAATAAAACCTTAAAAAAAAGAGAGAGAGAGAGAGAAAAGAAAAGGCTAAGAAACATTCTCCTCCCTAAATAGGCATAGTGCTGAAGGGATTAGGGCTTTGATGCCTGCCTAAAACCCTAAATATTTACTCTTCAACAGAACAAGTAAATCTTCCAGTTTCAAGATCAAATATATAAACAGATCCTTCTGTCCCACAAACTGCACCCTCTCTCTACCCCTCAACCTCCACCCCTCCCACATACATGCTTAAACATTAAATCACATTACGGAACATTACTTCTCAAGTACTAAATATTGTACTATGGTATGAATTATTTTTTATACAATGTGTACTTTTCAGAACCAGTTTTTACTGAGACCCCTTCAAACAGATTTTCACAGACAGACTTCCAATATCACAAAGTAGACATATTCCCTATTTTACAAGTAAGGACATCAAATTTCAGAGAATATGTTGTCCACTACTATATAGCTGATAAAGGGCAGTGTTTGTTTGGATTTTAACCCACGTTCCATAATCTTTGTGCTATCCCATCCATTTTCCTCTTAATTCTCAGAACTAAGAAAATACAGTTGTAATTAATTACAATAAATGTATAAAACAGTAACAGTTTGAATGTAGTGTCTTGAGTCTACCCACATACTCAAGATATACACACCCACTGGCAATAAAGCCCTTATATTTACTTAATCTCCATAATGCCTAAGCTTGGATTGCTTGGTTCTCAATTTCCCTTCACTCAAGCTATTGTGTCCAAAACTGCCACTCTACTTAAACCACCACGAGACTTTATTCTGCTTTGTAATGGTGATCTATGGAGACAAGGTCTGCAGAGCCACTTAGTGGGCAGCCTTTCCTCTGAGACCTGCCAAAGTGTCCCTAGACAAGACTTGGAAGGTTTTCTCTATCCCCACCCCCACTCTTACCACTGTGCTACTCCTCTGCTCTCAAGATCAGCTTTTTAAAGGAGGAAAGGAAGGGGAGGAGGGAGGGAGGAGGAAGAAGAGAAAGTGGAAGCGGTGGTGGGGGGGTAAGCTTGGGGGGAAGGGCTGGAGGGAGTGGGCAGACTCCCAATCACAGCATCTGGACAGCAAAAAGAGCTTTGTAACCTGAAAATTTCAAAGATAAGATGTGACATTTACGTAGACGCTGGCAAGTCACAAACAAATGTTATTCCTAGGTCACTGTGTGAACAAGCTTACCTAGTACAGGAACGCATCCTTCCTGTAATGAAAAACCATTTCTGCATCTCTAACCCCATCCCTGCACAAACAACCCCCACAATCCAATCCTGAGGTAATAAAGGCAAAAGTAGGAATGAGAAGCAGAAGTGGTTCAAAAGAAGTCCATTTTGAAGGCCAGTAGTGAGAAAAAGTTCTAAAAAAAAAAAATACAGCCCAGTATATTCTCAGAGATGAATTATAGGAGGCAGTGTTTTTGTACAATGACCAAGGATTAACATAAACATTGAAAACTAATTTTCAATAATATGTACCTGGCTATGCTTTCTATTCCTTACCTTATAGTATGTAGCATTTGAGTAAAATCATGTTCAGATTTTCAAGTGTTCAAATTATTTGCCTATAAAACCTAGGTCAATTTAAACTGAAAGAAAGACAAGAGGGTCGGATTTGATCTCCTTCCTGAGAAAACATTCCATTGGATATTATTTGTGGCCTAGGCTAGTTGTCTTACAGAATTTTATCCTATCATCCTAGTTTGCTTTAAATGGATCGTGAACTGACTAGGATGCCTTTACTTTAATCCTAGAGCTAGATCCTCTGAAACTGTGCGGTGCACTTTCTAAAGACCCTATATTCTCTTCTGTACCTGCCAACTTACTATTATTAACACATGAACTGAAGGCAATAGTTTGGTTGAAGTACCTTCCCAAAAGGCCCAGGGTATGTAAGTGCTCTCTGGAGTTGAACCTTCCTTCCCTCAGCCCTCACCTCCCACAAACCGTGCCAGGTGATTCTGGAGAGAAGGGCTCTCCTAGTCCACAAGGGTCTTACACATTTTGAAAGAAAACAAACACCCAAACAAAACAGTGCTCGATGAATAGGAGATCAAGAGGACTGGGATGTTTGCTCCTAACTAGAAACCTGTCAAGCCTAGAAAATGAAACCAGTTATTTCTAGTAAGTGACTTTTTTAAGTCAGTGAATCCTTTTTATTGTTCTGTTCTTTTTAGTTATAGTAAAATACACATAACACAAAATTTACCATCTTAACCATTCTTAAGTATACAGTTGCATTAAGTACATTCGCATGGAGCATGGAACAACCATTACCACCAATCTAATCCATCGCCAGAACTCTTTTCATCTTATAAAAAGGAAACTCTATAACCATGAAACAGTAAATCACCACTGCTGCCTCTCTTCAGCCCCCAGCAACCATTCTACCTTCCGTCTCTATGAATCTGACTCCCCTAGGTACCTGAGTGTGATCATACAGTGTTTGCCTTTTCATGACCAACTTATTCAACTGAGCATGAGGTCCTCAAGGTTCATCCACGCTTTAGCCTGTATCAGAATTCCTCCCTTTCTAAGATTGAATGATACTGTACTGAATGTACAGACCACATCTTGTTTATCTATTCATCTGTAAATGGACACTCACGTTGCTTCCATTTTTTGAATGGAATATGAATAATGTTGCCATTATGAATAATGTTGCTAAGAACATAAATATCTCTTTGAGACTCTGCTTTCAATTCTTTTGGGCATATATCAGAAGTAGAATTATTGATCATACAATAAGTCCATCTTTAATGTTTACAAAATATTTCTTTTTCTACTTTATATTCCCACCACCAAAGCACAAAGTTCCAATTTCTTCACATCCTCACCAAGACTTGTTTTTGCTTGCCTGCCTTCCTCCCTCCCTCCCTCTTTCTTTCTTTCTTTGAATAGTAGCCATCCTCATGAATGTGAGGTGGTATCTCACTGTGGTTTTCATTTGTATTGCCCTAATGATTAGTATCTAATAGGTCACTTTTTTTTTAAAGATTTTATTTATTTATTTGACAGAGAGAAACACAGCTAGAGAGGGAACACAAGCAGGGGGAATGAGAGGGGAGAAGCAGGCTTCCCGCTGAGCAGGGAGTCTGACGTGGGACTCGATTCCGGGTCTCCGCGATCATGACCTGAGCCGAAGGCAGTCACTTAACCAACTGAGCCACCCAGGCGCCCCTAATAGGTCACTTTTAACCAAACGTTCAGAGAAACAATACAAGAGTTTAGGCCCTATCTCTGAGTTTGCCTCCATTAAAACCCATTCATTCTTAATCCCTCAAACTTCCTCCCAGCCCTTTCTCTCTGCCTCATCCTCCATAATAAAGTCAGGATATTATACTATTTCATCCTCTTGACTGCAGCCCTTCCACTGTGTAGAATCTGAGAAGTTTTCTGCCTGATGATGACTCAGGTTATGAGGGAAAGACTGAAAACAGAAAGAAACAAAAAGTATAAACACAAGACCCAAGAATCAGACTAAAATAATACAAGTCTGCATTAAAAAAAAAAAATTCAAAGGCTACCACTTTCCTCCCAAAAAAGTTGGAATCTCAATAGGAAAACGTGAATTCACAGAAAAGTGAAATACAAATGATTAGTAAATATTTGAAATAAGTTCATCATGAATAACAAAACATACATTACAACAGTAACTTTTTTCAACTTGCCAAGCAAAAATTTCTTCAAATGATATTTTGTATGCTGATAAGGAAGTACAAATGGATATAATCTTCCTGGACACTAATTTGGCAATTTGTGTCTATCGAAAACACTAAAATATTTACCACTTGAGGCTTAGAAATGCCACTTGTAGGAAACATTCCTAAGGATGTCACCAGGAGTTGAGAGATTTGCACACACAAACTGGAAACAACCTAAATGTCGAACAACAATATGGAGACTAGTTAAAAGAACTGAGGTAGATCTACATTATCCCATGATATTTGCTTTAAAACAGATCGCCAGGGGCACCTGGGTGCTCAGTCAGTTAAGTGGCTGCCTTCAGCTCAGATTATTATCCCAGAGTCCAGGGATCCAGCCTGGATTGAATTGGGCTCCCTGCTCAGTGGGAAGCCTGCTTCTCCCTTTTCCTGTGTTCCTCCCCTGCTCATGTGCACACTCTCTCTTACTCACTCTCAAATAAATAAAATCTTAAAAATAAAATAAAAATAAAATAGATCACCAAAATTACTAGGAGATCAAGAAACCTGGCTCCAAATGCCTACCTTGGTATGTTAGGCTGTGTGAAGCTGGGAACAATTCCTAAATTCTCAATCTTTAGTGTCGTCTGTGAAACACCGGGAAAATTAATGTCTACCTCACAAGGCTTAGGAGAGATTTAAATGAAGTTGATGATGTAAAGTAATAAACTCATATTAGGAAACACATATTAGCCACTATTATTGCTTTCAAAATTAAAATTAGAAAGTTATTCATTAAAAATGGCAGTCGTTCACAATCATCAAACATTAGAGGAAAAAATGGTGAGCGCAAAGTCCTAGCTTCAGACTGTGTACTCTGGTGCTCAATCTTGCAGAGCTGTACTAATGAGCCACCACCCAAAAAGACACTGTAAGAATCACCATTTCTTGTTCCACCAAACCAAAGCATAGGTGTATGAAGTCAATGAAGGTTATGAGAGAAGGTAAGAGCAACAACAAAAGAGTTTGTGAAGTTGTTATTGGTTTTTTTTAAGGGGGGAGGGGTAAAGACCAAAGGATAAAATCTTAGTTAGGAATAAGGGTTGTCTTATTGTCATCTCCAGTATAAAAGAATCCTTGTGCTACAAGGAGCAATTCTGTTTACTTAATTTTATATTAAAAAATAAAAAAAGATTCCCTAGAAACATTAAATGACACAATTAGTTACTGGCAAACACAATCTGGAACCCCAATAACCTGACTCAAACGTGTCTAAGAAATGAGAATGAGCCGATCAAGTGAAGATGGGAGGGAGGGGGAAAAAAAGCAATAAAGTTTTGAGAGTCATGACTTTGTAAGAAATACATGACCAAAGGCTTTAGAAAAATCTAGTTTTGCCTGGTGACAGAAGAAGGAATTTAAGCACATGTAATAAATATTTAGAATCTTCCATGTGCCAAATGGGCCCAGATTCTCAGACTCCCCAGCAAAGTGTGAAGAGGTAAAGGAAACAAGTGAATAGAGCCTGAGGACAGTGCAGTCATCTCTTATAAGCCATGGGACACGTTTGCTGATAGAAGAAATTCACCTTAAACCCCTTTTCCTTTCCACTGACACCTGCTTTTCTCGATCACCAGAGAAATAACTTACAAACTAGAATCCAACAGAAAAAAAACTACCCACATCCATGAAGAATTCAGATACTTTCAAAAGTCATAAGTGAATTCAAAGTGCTAGTGTCATTAATCCCTGATGACATGAAATCATTCATGATAATTTAAACTTATCTCACCTGCCTTCCTCACCATTCTAAGGCACTGTCCATTAAGAGTAACATGATGCCTTTTATCCATAAATCAATCTCCTAGAAACAGCTAAACTATTGCACCCTGTATATGCAAACCTTTTATTTTGCAAGATGAGAAAGCTGTACTAAAGCTCTACAAAGAATACCATCCCTTTGATTTTAGGTTGTTTTCCAACAAAGCATCCATTGTAATCCAATTTTCCTTTCCCAATCAGAAACTGTAGGAGCAACCTATTGTGTCTAACCCCAACTCTTGCTTCTAATACCAGTCTGGCAAAGCAGTACCCATAGTTTTAATCTGAATCACACCGTATTTAACAAATGAAACATGTTGGTACATTTATACAGTTAAATATCTAAGACTGATTACATAAAAAAACTATTATCATATGCAAATTGTTATCAAATACTCTGTCTTGGTTCATTCAGGCTGTTATAACAAAACATTATAGGCTGGGTGGCTTATAAACAACACAAGTTTATTTGTCATAGTTCTGGAGACTGGGAAGTCCAAGATCAAGGCGCCAGCAGATCTGGTATCTGATGAGAATAATCTTCTGGGTTCATAGACAGCCATCTTTTTATTGTGCCCTCATGTGGCTGGTGGAAGGCAGGGAGCTCTCTATGGCCTTTTTTATAAGGACACTAATCCTATTCACAAAGGCTCCACCTTCCTGGCCCTAATCACCTCCCAAAGTCCCCACCTCCTAATAACATCACCTTGGTGTTTAGGATTGCAACTTATGAATTTTGAGGGGACAGAAACATTTAGTCAGTAATAAATTCTTTCAAAATATATCAGATGACATCATTCTCTTCATTACAAGGCACATCACAGGAATATCCTTCAGAAATCAAACTCACCCGACACTCCACATATTCGTGGTAGACATTTACTCATACCTCTCCTCTCCCCTCTAACCATCAGGAATACGTTCTCATTCATTTTCCCTCCCTCCTTTCCCCTTCCCCTCTCTTCTCCTAGAAAGCCTCAGCCATGGTTGCTATCAAGAAAAAGATACTAAGTAAATCCATAAGAAAAAGCCCACTGGACAGACATTCCCTCTCATGTTACTGAGACACTATTGTTCCTTGAAGGTCTGAGGGCAGCAGGTCATTTGACTGGTGTCCGCCTCCTGAAAAATGTCACTTCTTACATAGCTTGGCACTTTGAGAGCCAACCTGACAGAAATGAGTTTCTCATTTCATTATCGAGTCATCACAAGAGGTGCCAGGTCGATTCTAGGGTCCATCTAAATAGGGTCTGAGGAAAGAGAGAAACTGCTTTCTCTGCAGAATCATCTTTGTTGCCTATTCCAAAATATTGTGGCATTTTGGATCACAAATGATAATAGCCCAAATGATTCTTTTAATTCAAATCATAATTGAAAAATACAAGAAACAAAACCACTGGCTAACATATTTAAATGAAAAAATCTTATTCTTAGATGTCTTATGTCTACCTTCAAAAAATGACATTTAGCCTACTCAAAGTTTCATGAGATAATAATTAGCAAGCTTGAAATATATGGACTACCTACAGGAATCAGATAATTAAGGGGACAAAAACAATCTTAGATTACAAAGGCCATCTGCTTCCCTGCATAGATGAGAAAATAAGGCAGAGAGGAATTAGGCGGCTACCCCAGTTTGAGGTAAGTTTGACTAGAATTTGAATGTACTGATTCTCAAGTGATAGTGTCTCCATCTCTCCCCTAAACCCATATGGGAAAAAAATGTATTAACATTACCTGTTACAACAATAACTCAAGGAATTTTCATTTCCAAAAAGAATCAGTAGAACTTTAATCCCACATTTATGAATACTAGAGCAACATATTTTTTAAAAGATTTTATTTGAGGGATGCCTAGGTGGCTCAGTCAGTTAAGCAACTGCCTTCGGCTCAGGTCATGATCCCAGAGACCCGGGATCAAGCCCCCACATCGGGCTCCCTGCTCGGCGGGAAGCCTACTTCTCCCTCTCTCACTCCCCCTGCTTGTGTTCCCTCTCTAGCTGTGTTTCTCTCTGTCAAATAAATAAAATCTTTAGGAAAAAAAAGAAAAAAAAAGATTTTATTTGAGACAGAGGGAGCAAGCACATGATGGGGGGAGGGGCAAACAGAAAGGGAGAGAGAGAAGCCGACTCCTTGCTAAACATGGATGGAGCCCACTTGGGGGACTTAATTCCCGGACCCTGAGGTCATGACCTGAGATGAAGTCAGATGCTTAACCGACTGAGTCACCCAGGCGAATTTAGAAGACGCCGTTTATTATAATTCCATAGAATGGCTTATTAAGCCTAAATCAAAAAATAAATCAATTATTATAATAATGCTATATTATTAATATTTTGATCATGATGAGCACTGAGTAATTCATACAACTGTTGTATCACTATATTGTATACCTAAAATTAGTATAACACTGTATGTTAACTATACTGAAATTAAAGTTCTTTAAAAATGTAAAGTAATAAGTAATATTTTGTTCCTTGCCATCAAGCTAACTACGTAACAATATATCCTATAATTTTCATTCTAGGAGAAACCGTGAAGTTTTGGGTTTTTTTAATAACAGACATTTTACTTTGTCAATCAATCAATATCTATAGTGACCCTTCTGGTTATATTCAAAGTACAGTATAAAGGCTATGCTGAAAACCACCAAGCTTTGGGCTGTTCACAGACTCAGTCAAAAAATCACTGAATTTAGGCTGCTCCATTTTTAACCAACCATGCTGGGCATCCATACTGTAACCCATATGGTACTATAACACAGCATCATTCTGGCCACCAGGGCCTCCACTGTCAATACCCCAACAGTGGAGTGCAAACAAAAAAATAAGCCTGTTCAGCGGAGCAAAGCTCAATCCAGTCCATTCTTTAGTGTTTCTCTTTAAAAAGAGAAAAAAACATAAGAAGGTATTCAAATTCACAATTTGAGCCTCCACATAGCATTACAGACCCCATTTAATGGAAACAAAGATCTTGGATAATGACATATATCAGATGTACTCTCAGCTTTGGAATAAATGATATCAGAAACATAAAAAGAATAGAATCCTAGAAAACAAAAAAGAAACAAATTAAATATTTATTTCAGTAATCTCTACACCCAAAGTGGGGCTCAAACTCATGATCCCAAGATCAAGAGTTGCATGCCCTTCCAACTTAGCCAGCCAGGCACCCCAAAACTGAAAAATATTTTTTTTAAAAAAAGGAACAGAATCTTGGGGCACCTGGGTGGCTCAGTTGGTTAAGCAACTTCCTTCGGCTCAGGTCGTGATCCTGGAGTCCTGGGATCTAGCCCCCCATCGGGCTCCCTGCTCGGCGGGAAGCCTGCTTCTCCCTCTCTCACTCCGGCTGCCTGTGTTCCCTCTCTCACTGTGTTTCTCTCTGTCAAATAAATAAAATCTTTAAAATTAATTAATTAATTAATTAAAAAGGAACAGAATCTGGAGGGAATTATTTCTATTATAAAAGCGTTTTGCTTTACAAAGGGACTCATAACAAGCTTCTTTAAGTCATATTATACATTACAGAATACTGCAAAAGATTTAAGTACATGTTAGAAGGGTACTGAAAGTGAGTCATATCAATGATAGCAATATTAGCTGATTCAAGTTCAGGCACTTGATGAATGCCGGGATGAAGGCCACAGGCTGGATGCCAGAAGGGTATTTAGGTGTGAGAAGAAAAGAAACATGCAGAACTTGTAATTCTGGATACAACTATACACTTGGATTTTCAGAGACTTGAGAGTCTGTCTGAATGGTTAAAGACAGAGCTGGCACCACCATAAGAAGAAACAAAGTAGACACCCTTCCAAAAGTCAGTAGCATCATGTGATACATGGGCCATACTGGATTATTATTCTGAACATTAATCACAAATCTTCAGTTTCCATACAGGCCATTAAATTCACTTCTACTCAAATCAATGGCCTGAAAGAAACTGGAAAACTCTCTACCTAGCAATATGAGGACATTTGCTGTGACTGATAGTTGAAAGCAGCTGACCCTTTTGTATAAGCCCAAAGTCAAGTCATGGGATTGCGCAAAGGAGAAAAAATGTTCAGGAAGAGGAATAACAAACTTCCAGTTTTCAACTTAGATTACATCCGTTTTTAAGTGTGTGTGTGTGTGTGTGTGTGTGTGTGTTGTTCTTTTTTTTCTTTTTTTAATGGCAGAGAAAGTCTATGCACAAAGCTAAATTTACTTTTTTTTCAACCTGATGAATAGCTTGGAATCAGCTCTCTGCATATAAGTCATTAGCTGACATGCTTTTGTTCTCTAAAACATTAGACTACACACCTTTTTCAAATGCATTTGCTTATTACAAGTGAGCCCAAGCAGAATTGATCAGAAATCCTTAGGCAACTGTGTGTGGAGTCCCTACTAACACCAAACAACCTGCTTCAGGAGAGGCTGTTCCTGGAGAGATTGCAAAATTAGAAATGAGTTATTTTCTGCAAGTAAACATTTGCTCTAGAAGCAACTCTAACCAGCAAACACACCCACTTTTTCACAGTAAGTCTCAGCGCTAGATAGGATCAATGAGGTATCTGCGCTGGATTTCAACCATTTTAAAATAGGTGTTTAAATCTGTTCCTTTGTGCATTTCAATCTCTGCATGTTGAACTGCTGACTTCGTTCAGAAGCATCAATACTGCCCATTGAAAAATACACCTTCCTTAAACAAAAGATACTTTTTGTTCCCCTGAAGCTTTTTCTGTTGCCATTTCCAGAAACAAATGACACAAAAGGCAAATTCTGTCATCCTCAATAGCGGTTTAGGCAAACAGAAACAGCAAAGAAAATAACCGCAAAAGCTTAAGAAAAAAAATCAAGGCTGAGTTAGGGAGCAGGGGAAGAGAAGTGGAGTGGATGTGAGAAATGGAGTCTAAACTCTGCAATCTAAGAAATTCAGCCTTTACAGATGAATGGGGGGTGGGGGGCTGAAAGAGGAGAGGAAGGGGAGGCGAGGTTTTCAGCTGAGGAAAAGAATTGTGTGCTGCTGTCCGGGTTTTGCTTCAATAGCTCCCCGGGAGTGCAGAGCTCGCAAAATCGAGTTTTGTAACTAAGACTGATTCAGTGAGAGTAACACAAGTTTGTTCATGGCACAATGGAGCTACTAACCAAATCCGGAAATTAAACAAAGAATAAGTAACAGTTCTTGAAAATGCCTCTGGTACAAAACAAAAGTTTATGGCTATTCACAGGAAGCATCTATCTATTTAATATCACCATGTTGCAGGCTGTGCACCCGTCCTGCCATATCCTCTTCTAAGAAAACCGCTAATGACCCGGAGTGCTGGAAGCCTAAAAACTATTGTCATCTCTCTACCCGGACCGTGAGCCAGATACTCGGTCACTGATAGAAACTAAAGAGCGGCGAGAAGCCCGGGAGTCCCGGGCGAATTCTTCTGAAACCCAGCCTCGATAATCCGCGTGCCGGAGTGAAAGGACTTGAAGTGTGCACGGTCCCTCCGCCCCCCCGGCCGCGCGTCCGCAAGGTTCCAGGCTGTCAGGTGGGTGGCGACGAGCCCCGGCGGGGAAGCCCTGCCCCGCAGCGCCGCAACCCGCGGGGCAGCGAGGGGCCAGCCCCGCTGAGTGCGCCGCGTCCCGAGGCCGGCAGGCGCTCACCTTTGTTCGCCGGCGCTCCCAGTGGGGAGAGAGCCGGCCAAAGAGGAGTGCGGGGGCGACCCCAACTCTCCGCAGCCCCTTCCAGGCGCCCGGGAGGAAATCCGTAGGCTAGCCAGGTCCTCCCAGGCTCCCTGAACGGCAGCCGGGCTGAAGGGTCAGCAAACCCTTCCCAAACACAAAGGTTGGGAGAAACGAGCGCGAGCGCTGGGGGCGCGGGTGCGTGCGCCACAGAGCACGCGAGTGTGCGTGTGCGCGCGAATGTGCGCGCGCGGGTTCGTGTGTGTGTGTGTGTGTGTGTGTGTGTGTGTGTGTGTGTGTGTGTGTGTGTGAGAGAGAGAGAGAGAAAGAGAGAGAGAGAGAGAGAGTAGGGGGAGGGGAGGAGCGCTCCAGCTCTTCTTACCTCTCGAAGATGAGCCGCACCATGAAGATGCAGAAGGCCAGGGGGAAGGCGAGATAGAGGTCCTCAGCCTGCGGGAAGGTGGCTTCCTCCGTGTTCTTCAGGTCCGCCCAGGTGACATTGTGCGGGAGCCAAAACCTCTCGTTCCAGAACCAGGCTAAGATCCCTGCCATCTTGCTTTGTCCACTCCAATCGTGGGCTCCCGCGGCCCGCCGAGCTTTCCGCCGCGCAGGGCGCCGGGGGATGCGCGCGCGGCTGGCCCGAGCCTGTGCCGCCGCCGCCGCCGCCTCCGCGACCGCTGCTCTCGAAGGCTCGCGGCGAGCCCCGGTTCTCTCCTCCCTCTGGCCGCGCTGGGGAAAGGAGCCGCCTCGCCCGTCACATGGCAGTCTGGGCCGCTCGTCCTGATTGGCTCGCCCACGCGTCAAGCAGGGAGGCACACGCGGCCAGCTCGCCCACGCCCGGAGGGTAGGGCGCAGCCGCTGCGCCCAAGGCTCAGAAGCTCGGCTCTCGGGAGTGCTGGCAGGTCCCGCGCTCCCCGCGCTCTGGGTCCGCGCGTAGGACAGCGACCTGGGCCAGGTCCCCCAAATCCGCCCTAGCCTCCCGGCTTGCTCGCACATGCTCAGAACGCCGGTTCCTGGCCCCGCTAGAGTTCCAGGGGTCTCAGTCCGCTTCCCGGGTGCCTACAGGCGGTGAAGAGGGAGCTCCGGGTCGGGCGGATCTTCAGAACCACCCCTACATTGAGAAAGAACAGCAAAAGAAGTAGGGGACTCAAAGAGCAAAGGAGGAAGAAGTAGCTGAGAAAGAGCCTCATAGTCCCGCGCTGGAGAAGCAGGGTGAAAAATCAGGAACTGGGGCGGGATGGTTTGGCAAGAGTCTGCCTCTACCCGGTCCCTGCCTTTTCCCTATCCCCAACCTCCTGGCCTCTTTTACTCTTCACCATACCAGTTACCCCCAAAGAACAAGCCCTCTGTTTTGATTTATGAGGTGGTGTGTGAAATTAGGCACGTAGGTGCTATTTGCTAATGAGGATGATGAGAGCAACTCAGCATTCTGTAAAAGGGCCATTCTAAAGGAGCCACTCCGAAAAGGCCACTGGACCACTTTTCGGCTTCACGTGGATCAGTAGAGAACTTCCATTCTGTTATTTGACAGGTTTATTATTTCTACTTTTTGAATCGGAAACCTTTAAGATGTTAGGTCTATAAGGCCTAGCCCAGGCACCTTCACTTCCACAGTACATTTCCTCATTGATACAGTGAACCATATGGGTCAGTCAGTTCACCGTCCCATGCAGACCTGGTTCTAGAAGTATTTTGTTCATTTTTCTCACAATCATTCCTTTTCTGCCTGGTTCTGCCAGTAGGTTGTAGTGGACACTTCCAAAAGGCATATAAGTAGGCGCTTAACACGCACTTCCTTTATTCTCCCTGCCCCACCACCACCACCCTCTTTTCACCTCTTCCCTTTAAAGCAAAACTCTAAAGAATCACCTGTATTTATTCCTTACAGTTTCTCTCTTCTCCATTTTCTTTTGAACATCCATCCGGGCATTTGCCCCTCTCTATTGCACTGAAATGCTCCGGCTCACCAATGATTTCCATGCTGCTGACCAAAGGTCAGTTCTCAACACTACTATTGGCAAATTCGGCCAAGTTTTTCAGTCCCTGCCTCTTGAAACACCTCCTTGTCTTGGCTTCAGAAACCACATTCTTCTGGTTTTCCTCCTCCTTCGTGACCAGGTATGCTGAGTGTGCTTTTGTCCTCTTCACCTTCCTAGCCCCTTAGAATGAAATGATGTCAGAGTTCATCTTTTGTCCCCTTTACTTTTCTATCTACATATATTCATTTGGTAATCTTATCCAGTCCCATGGCCTTCAGTGTCATACTGATGGCTCCCTTTTCATATCTCTAACCATGAACTTCTCCTTAAACGTCAGTCTCCTAAATCCACCTTCAATTCAGCAACTCCACTTGGATGTCTAAGAGCCATTTCCTGTCCAAACTACTAATTTTCCTTCTAAAATTGTTTTCTCCTGTCATCTTGGCTCAGGCCAAAAACCTGGAATCATCTTCCTAATGATTGATTTCTAGTCTCCTCAGATGTCCTTCCTTATCCATAATAAATCCTATCAACTCCATCTTTAAACTAGAATCACACCAACTCTCATCATCTCATCTGCTGCCACATTGGTCCAACAACCAACACTGCTCACCTGAGTTATACCAGTAGCTTCCTAACTCCCAGTTTCAGCTCTTATTCCTTTGCAATCTACTCTCAGCCAGAGTGATTCTATTGAAATAGAAGTCAACTCACTTCTGTGCTTAAAGCCCTACTGCTTCCCCATCCCTCCCTAAGTGAAATCTAAAGACACTTCAATGTCCCAAGATAATTTGGATCCACATTAGTTCTCTGACCTCATCTACTATCTTCTCTCTCTTCTGCCTCTCCGGTACTCTGCTTTGGTCGCCCTGGTCTCCTTGGTCTCTTGGAAAACATCCAGCATGCCTTAAAGCCTGTACACTTGATTTTCTCTCTCTCTGCAACTCAGCCCCCACCCCCAGATATCCATACCTATTCTTGTTATAATATTACTTACTCTATGAAGCCTTCCCTGGCCACCCTGGTTTAATGCACAACCCTCACTTCCCACCCCTACTCTACCTAATTTTCCTGCTTTGTTTTCACCCAAAGCATTTATCACTACCTAACACAATATATTTTTTACTTATTTCTTTATTAGTCTCATAGGCACACACACACTAAAATGTAAGCCTCAAAAAGTCAAAGATTTGTGCCTATCCTATTTTTTTTAAGATTTTATTTATTTGACAGAGCACAAGCAGGGGGAGCAGCAGGCAGAGGGAGAGGAAGAACCATACCACCCACAGAGTAGGGAGCCCAATGCAGGGCTCCATCCAGAACTGCAGGATCAGGACCTACGCTGAAGGCAGACACTTAACTGCTTAACCAAGTGAGCTAGCTGCCTAGGGCCCCCATGCCTATCACTTTTCTATCCCTAGCCCTTAAAATAGCGCCAGTGCATGGTAGGTACTCAGTAAACTTGAATCAATGAATCAACATTACTCAATGTCAAAAAAATCCTTTCTAGAAGAAGAAAAAATCTGAATAAATAATTTTATTAAATACATGTATACTTATGTAAAGGATAGTGTGGACATAAAGATGGTATTGATGAAATCTCGAGTAGTGTAGGAGAAGTGTCCTTGAAGAACTCTTCATCAGATAGTTGGTATCACCTACTATCTACTATACCTACTATCATTCCCACTTGAGACTGGGCAGTTAGCTGATGTGTTACTGATGGTCCCTCAGGATGATGCCTTGACATCACCTGCATTCTTATAGGCCACAGAGAGGAGATATCTAAGGTCATTTGTTATTACCTTTGTGGCAGAAATCAGCTGATGGTGGAGACTGGTCTGCTGAGCCAGAAAGACTCTCTCCATGGCTGCCTCGGGTCCTTCGTGTCATTCTCTTGTTTGACCTGATAGTATTTTTCCTTCTACCCTAGGACTTCTCTGCTGTCCAGCAGGTTCTGAGTGTCCCCAAACATCTACAACAGGAAGTGCTAGTAAGTTAATGCCCTGGAGCATGAACTTTGACCAAGAATCCAGTGTGTAAACTTTTATTCCTTTTCCTCTCCTGTCCATGGGACACATATCATAGCTTCACACAGCCTCCCTGAAAATATCCAGTGATACAAATCAATCAGCTTATTCCAAAGTTGGTGCTAGCTCAGTTACTCACTCCCTTATGTTTCCTTTATTTCTCTCACTCTTCTTTCCCCTTATTCCTGCTTCCCTGAAGTTACACTTCCCTGGAACTGCTCTTTTTTCTAGAGAAGACAAACTAAATTAGTGTCACTCTCCTATTCATTACCTTTGAGAAGGTGGTGGGGTTTCAGGAACATGTTGAAAGGTAAGTTTGTTGAACAATAGAAAGAGAACTTACTACTTATTTGTGTATCTTGCACAAATCACCTTAGTTTCTAAAAGCATGTTAATACCCTTAGAATGTAAAATGTGAATGTGTAAGTTGTGTACCAATAGTGGCTGTCCAGCTTGAGCTACTCTACTCTCATGAGGCTCCCATTACGTAACACACGGGAGGGGGTAAACTCTTCACCTCTATGCACATGTACCATGAAGCACACATCTACTCTTTTTTATCTGTCCAGCATGTCTCCTGCAGGCTCTAGACCCTTCTTACCACCCTCCATCCAAATGATTACCCCAGAAATACAATAGAGTAAAATACCATTTCATGTCTGACCATATTTTATTGGTTCAGAGGTGGAACCTTGGCCCAATATGGTAACTGAAATCTTCCTTCAGATATTAGGGCTTCAATCAAGGCAGGCATTTTTTTTTCTATAACTTGGACTCAAGGATTTTAAACTCAGTAGCTGCTAGCCTCATGCTTCATCATATGGATAGTAAAAGCAGAAGCTAGTGGGCACCAAGAAAGAGGAATAAAGCAGAGCTGTAGAGTTAACTAAAGGTAAGAGACATATTTACACATGATACCTAAAGGCTAACATTTTCTCATCTGTAGGTTCCATGAAACAGTCTCATATCTTCATGGTGAATTTCCCTTTTTGGTTGGCTTGCTGTTATTTTAATCCAAAGGAGTCCCGCCATATAAAACTTCACTCTGAGAATGCATGTCTTTAACACTTTGCTGACCTCAGTTCAGCCCCCAGAGAAAGGTTAGTCCCAAGAAAGACACCTCCCAAGGGGGCCACTATGCCTTTGCAGAAAAAACTTCTAATTTTTGCCCCAGGAAACCAAAATACAGTTTACTCATCAGACATGTTTATAGTTCAACAAGAAAGTTGATAGTCTGTAAATAGAAGAGATAAGGAGAGAGAAAACGTGAAAAATATTTTGGGGGGTTAGGGGTAACACTGCTTACATTGCATATTAGGAAAGTGTGCTTTGGGTCTTGACTATGAAACATCATAGGGGACTATACCATCTTTTTTCAAGGGAACTGGGAAATATCAGCAAAGCTAAGCATTATTTCTTTTTCTTGGGCACACACCCAGGTCTTAACCTCCCTACGTATATTTGAGTGCACCTCTGAGACGCAGGGGAACAGCCAGTTTAGTTGGATTTACACTGTGAGCTGTATAACATAAAACTGTGAGATTTATTCTACAAAACACAAAATCTACTTGGGGAGCAGGACGTACTCACATGAAAAGCCAGATAGCCTACATACCAGCACCACTCATGAAGGCACTAGATCATATACGATAAGTACCCATGTACTGCCGATAACAAGGACTTCCTGCTCAAAGGAGGAAGGAAACCTTCTGTGTTGAAGAGGTCAAGGAAAGCTTTGAGGAAGAGGAAAGAACGGAGTAGGACTTCAAAGAATGAGGAGGTTTTGAAAAAGCAGGACCAAAAGAAAAAAGTGAAGAGAATTTGCTGACACACAAAATATGGCTGAGAAGCTAGATTACAAATGGCCTTTAGTATGGGGCAAAGGAATACTGCTTATTTCTTATTTCCGTGAAAACAGTATTTTACCCTGGATCATATCATATAAGTAACTCTATAGTATGATGTCTAGTATTCAATACATGTTCAATTACTGCAGGGTTTTAAAAATAAACAGAAAATTTCATTTATTGCTTAAAACACAAGATTGTGCTAAAAGTACCCAAACACTCAACTCATTAATTTTAAAGAAACCTGGTTTTCTTTGGGAATAGTATGGAAATATTGTCAAATATTGTTTTTACAGCCATTTCTTCTGAATATATAACCTTCTTGCAGTGGTTGGCAAAACTATCCTAAATCTAAACTCATTTTCTGCTTTCTAGTTAGTAGTCTCTTGGGTTTTCATTTACATCATAGTTAGAGAGAGGGTTGGGCAGGAAGCAGTAGGATTCATCCCCACAGTATGCAATTCACCCATGGCAATGCAGAAAACTCAGCATCTCCTGGCATCTTAAAAGGTAAGAGCATTTGCCTCACAGCATTGGAGTTAGGTTAGGGTTATGGTATTAATTAGGGTATAGAACCTGGACAGGAATTAAATATACATTATTTTCTGGAAATTTTCCAGTAAGACTGCTCTCTCCCATGTTCACAGTCTTTTTTAAAAGTGTGTCAAGTACTGGAGGTCTGAAGATCTTTCTCCTCCCTCCCCTACCTTGACAGTTCCTGTCTCTCAAAAACCTTTTCTGATACTGACAACCACCAATTACTCTTGTATTCCTAGCTAAACTAAATCACTGGCTGGATTTTCTGTCTTCTCTGTAATAATCAAAATCTATTTAAATGTTAATTTCCCTCTTAAAATTTTCTTTAACTTATTGGTGTTAGGTACACATCCCACTAATATTTTTAAGCATGACAAATGTGCTATGAAACTGACAAAAGGAAAGTGAGAAATAACCAGGTGTTCTGACTGTGGACACCACTTAGGAATTCTATTTACCTTCGCTCCATGTCTATAACTTCATAGATATCACCAGCTAGGTATAGTTAACTGTGACAGCATTTTCTATATATACCTATAGATGAACAGCCTTTAGGAGGCAAGGTATCTGATTTACTAGCCAGAAAGCCTGACTTTTACTTGGCCACTGAGAGAATTCAACCAGTCATCTCAATTTGTGAAAGGCATAAGTAACCTAAAATATTGCTTGAAGTTACTGACTTTATATAGAAACAAATTTTCAGAGTTGGAAGTAGCCTTATGTGCCAATGAGTACAATTCACTCTCTGTGCTCATCCAAACTATGATTAGACATCTCTGATGATGAGAAGTTCACTATTTAACAAATTGACCCATTCCATTTTGGCACACCTATGACTATAAGAAAATCATTTAATGAAGACATTGTCTTGAGGAGTATAGCAAAATCTCCTTGGGTTTCACATCCGTAAAATAGGGACAGTATCTTTCTGTTGGCTAGATGGACTTAGAACTCAAGGACAAGATTCAAATCTAGTCACATCACCTCGAACAAAACACAGCACTCTGTATTTAATCATATAGAAAGCCATTAGGAAAACCTCTGAGCAAAATTCTATGTCACCCAGGCATTTCTGGCCTCCGTGAGCAACAGTAAAAAAAGTTTAGCTTGCCTACAGAATGAACACTTGCCTAATGATTTACAGAGAATTTGGTGCTTTTTCCACTTAAACATAGAGAGAGTGACCAGGAAAAAATTTTTAACACTAGGCATCATAGGAATTGTCAGCTGTGTAGACACAGGAAAAAAATAAAACTCTTGAAGTTTAAATCCTACAGTCTTCATGAATACTACGAAACATGAATAACCTTTCAGGATATAGGTTCTTGAATAAAATTTAAAATGTAAAGACAGGGATGCCTGGGTGGCTCAGTTGGTTGGGCGACTGCCTTCGGCTCAGGTCATGATCCCAGAGACCCAGGATCAAGTCCCACATCGGGCTCCCTGCTCGGCAGGAAGCCTGCTTCTCCCTCTCTCACTCCCCCTGCTTGTGTTCCCTCTCTGGCTCTATTTCTCTCTGTCAAATAAATAAAAATCTTTAAAATGTAAAGATAAGCAGAACAGAATGACCACATTAGATGTAGAGAATGGGTGGTTAGCTAGATGCACTTATTAGCTAAATTACTTCATGTAAAATAGTAGTTTCAATTCATTCCATAGCAGGGTTAGGAGTTGAGAAGAATTACAGCTGTAACTATGAAATCTAAGATGGATGGCAAGAATATACAATGTTGTAAAAAAAAAAGTAGGGATTATAAATGCTAATGTCTTTAGGGGCCAGATAGGTAAAACATCAATGGAACAGTCCAGGTGAAAGAAAAAAGGGTGGACCAGAGATGATACAAGTATTCAAAGTCTCTTTTTCCTTCCTTTTTTTTTAAAAAAAGATTTTATTTATTTGAGAGAGAGAGAGAGCAGAAGCAAGGGGGGCAGCACGGGGAGAAGGAGAAACAGACTTCCCACTGAGCAGGGAACCAGATTCGGGGCTCTATCCCAGGATCCTGAAATCATGACCTAAGCCAAAGAGAGATGCTTAATCAGCTGAGCCACCCAGATGCCCCTCCTTTTCCTTCTTAATTTTTGCTTTTTTGTTGTGCTATTTGTTTTATGAAAAACAATGGATGGGCAAGTCAAACACATTTGTTGTCCAGTGTCTATAATCTTAAATTACTTCCTTATCTTCTCATCTGGAGGACTAAATGTATTTTAGGAGGCCATACTTTAAAAGGAATACTTTTTTTTTGGTAAAAAATGGAAATTTAATCAGGGAATAACAATCAGGATAACAAGGGATATGGAAAATCTTAAAGAGACATTTAATATCTATGTTAGGTATACTAAGTTTGGCGTTTAAAGAAAGGTCAGTTTAAATGCTGGCTTTGACAATAATCGCCATGTTTTCCTTAGAAAAATCACTCAACCTCTTGAAACCTTAGTTTTTTCACATGAGCAAAGGGAATAATACTATCTACCACATGGAGTTAAGGTAAAATTAAAATAAGATCAGGTAAAGTGCTTAACATTTCAATGGAAGCGGTTGATATGACTACATACTGAAACAACAGTCTAAGTTTCACTGTTTCAGGGAAGGAACAGACTCTGTTGAGATAATCTACCTTCGAGGCAGGCTAAATTTTTCACAGCTGGGATTACTAGAATTGACTTTCACTCCGTAGAGAGGGTGAGGACAACGTAAGGAAGGGAAAGACAGGGGAGTGGTGGGAGGTTTCAGAGACCCCTGCACCCTGCTGTGCGTGCAAGTCCTCAGGAGCTAAACTGCCATATTAGACCCAAACTGCTTAAAACCAGTGACATTTTGTGGAAACTCAGACTGGGTTTTGATCCAAGAAGTTTCTGCAAACAAGGAATCTGGAGGATATAAGCTGAAGAGAATTTGGGAAATTATGGAGATGGATTTTAAATCTCAGGAGGTCAAGAAACTGGAATCTTAGTCAAGCGTGTGGAGCAGGGATAGTCTATGAAGACAGATGTATTCCAGTCACCGTGGGGGGAGGGAGGTTGTTGGGAAACCCGATATGTGTGTTGCAGTAGTGGGAGGGCTGTCCGGAATGGGTGATTTGACTTGACCTGTGCAGATCCAGAGGGCAGAACTTGGGACAATACGCTAAAATAGCCCTAAAGCCAATTTTATCTCCATAGGAGAAATGTGCAGAGCTGCATAAAGATGAATCAGGAGCCTCATCAAGCTACGAACTTCCTATTATGGGATGTGCTCAGGCAGAGATTTACCTGTTACAAATCTGAAACTCACTTGAAAATTGATGCCCTCTAAGTTCCCCTGGATATTTTGGAATTTACATAAAGCACTATGGAGAGAAGGGCAAGGATAAAAACCAAAATCTGCCTTGCCCTAAGAAGTTTCTTCAGTTAGAAAGAGACACTAGTCAGTGCACTCATAGTTTCGGAGCTCTTCTGTCTTAAATTTCCATGCTCTTAGAGGGCAGAGGGAAGAAGAAATGATGAGGAAAAAATGGAGAAGAGGAAAAAGGAGGAGATAATTAGTGCCAGAGAGAAGCACATTCAAAAGTTAGAGAAATTTAAAAGTTTAAAGAAATAAATTGCTTCTGGCTTCATCCTCTAACAAGTCCGGAAATGTTCAAAGGGCCATGTGGGAAGATGTTGCTAGCTGCTGGCAGGATCCCATCAGAAAACAAAATCAAAGAACTTAGGCCATATATTGGCAGTATCCATCACTTACCAGCTTTCCTCCCGGCACTTTGAACATTTTCCTGTGATTTAATTTAATTTAATTAATTAATTTGACAGAGCACAAGCAGGGGGAGAGAGAGGCAGAGGGAGAGGGAGAAAGCCAGACATGGGGCTGGATCCCAGGACCCTGAAACCATGACCTGAGCTGAAGGCAGTTGCTTAACCCACTGAGTCACCCAGGTACCCCTTGTGACATTTTTAATAGTGAGAAATTAGACACTAGAAGTCACTCTATTATATACTTTTTGAGAACCGATAATTCCTAAAGTGATGGTGTTCTTCCTTTCTCTCATTAGTTGTTAGAATTTAAGCTCATTCTCTTGTGTGGACCCAAGAAGTAGGATAGAATTTCAAAGGTAACTTTCACTTGCAGTAATTGTTCATCATTTAGTTTCCTTCAGAAGTGCATCTAAAGCAAATATTCATGTCCAAGTCTAAAATAATCATTGCCTGGCAATCATTAACATACATTAAATTAAACTCTGCAACGCTCATATTTGGAAAGCACACATATTTTTAAAAGCTATCCCCCTAAAAATTAAAAGAATATGTAAATCTACATAATAACAAAACAGATTAGCCCTCTTCCATTGTTAAATTAAATTTGGTACAGCACTGATGCCTAGATAGGAGAAGCATATTGTAAATATCCCAAGGAATTAATCGATCTCATTTAATTGAATTTGAGACCAATAAACTTCTGCCGCCCTGATTGCATGTGATATTGTAAGCAATCAGCTCCATGTGATGGATGGGTCTAGGCTGAGATGTTTCTATTTGTCTTGAATTTTTATGCTCTCTAAATTCACTTAAACTTTAAAATGCAATTAAAATATAGCATAATCAGAATTTAGGAAAAAATAAAACAAGCTTTCAAAATTCTGCCCCCCAAAAAACAAAAAGAAAACAAACAAACAAAACACCCTCTGCATAGATGTGAGTTATTAGAAGATTTAGGTACTCTGAATTTACCAACTATTTATTTTTCAGAAGGCCTCCTTAGTGGTCGCCACAGAATTATTAACAAAATCCAATGCCCTGGAACCTAAATGCTTATGAATGATTTGGCTTAAAAAATTTTTGCAGTCCTCATCTGAGCTCTAAGTTTAGGCAGAAGTTTTAGAAGCTTTGACATGGCACGTTGCCATGAGAATATTTTCCCTGTGGGAAAACGAAACTCAAATGTGCTAATTAAGGGTGCTTAATATCCCTCAAAATTAATTCTTTGTTACCTGCAGTGATTTAATTATTCCCTTATGGAAATCTCAGAAATGTCCTGCATCTTTAAATAGCAATAGGCCACTCACTGCTACTGAATCAGCTTCCACTTTGTGGGTATTGCTCCCTACTCTTTGGCTATAGCAATGGACAAAGAGAAGACTTGAGATGTCACAATAAAGCAGCAAGACCAGTTTTCACTGGTGGGTTATGAAATCAGTTTCATTGATGTCATCATCCCTCAAAGAAAAGAACCTTCCAGGAGAAAAAAAAAATCATTATAGGAAGAAAAATGAAGGGTGGGGGGGAGGGTTGTAACTAACACGAGGTCATTCTAGCTAAGCTCCTGACCACTAAGGAGCAGTCAGCCTGCCCTTTCAGAAAAGTAAAAGTCAGTGTCCTCAGGGGATGTTGGTTGAACTGAGAAATAACTATAACTGTATACAAGACTGTTTATGTTAAGCAAAAGACTTGAGTGTTATCCAGGTAATTACCATTCCTCCTGGAATTCTTCTTGAATCAAGTAGCTCCATATAGCTAGGGGACACAATCAGAGCTCTCCATGTAGGTATGAAACTTCAGCTCAAATGGTATTTCCTCTGGTAGTCAGCTTTGACCACACAATCTGGAATTGCTGCCCAATCCCTGTATCAACCACGTCCCCCAGCCCTGTACCACCAGCCCTGCTTTATTGCTTTCATATCGCCTGGGACCATCTGAGATCATCTTGTGCATTTACTGATTTACTAGTTTGTCACTGTCTTCCCACCTGGAGCAGTGGGCTCTGGGAGAGGAGGGCCTGGCCATCTTACTCAGAGCTCTATCCCATGCCTTGAGCAGTCCTTTGGCACCTGAGGCCTGGTCAGTAAATCATTACTGAGGAGTAAAGTGCAGACTTTTTTTAAATGCCCAAATAACTTCTCTTCAACAATCAAAAAAAGATTTATTCTGGAGCCTTATCCAGGAAAGGAGCTGGAAATCCCGTCTAGGCAACAGAGAATTTGTGTATTTAATCAAGACAGTTGTGTGAGGACCCACAGTCATTGGGACACACAAATCTTTGCACTGAAGTTGTCTGCTTAGGCAAGTTAGACCAAAATCAAAGAAAATTAGTTCAAGTTGAACACTTGGCAGGATTTGCAATGTTATTCATTCTCCTTGCCTAGAATGTTCTCAGCTCAACCCTCGCCTGTGCTGTCTCCACCACATAGAGACTCATTTTTAGTAGATTTAACAAATATTCATAGACCAACCTTTAAATACTTTGGGAATGAGAACAAGCTACAGAGTGCTTTAGGGAAGATGGGCAGCTCAGTGCTGAGAGCAGGACCTCAAACAGGCAGCTTAAACACTGAAATATAATTCCTGTTAATGCGAGCTGGTCTGTAGAGCCCTGCAGGTATTTTCTTCTACGCCTGGGATCAAGGTAACAAGTAAGGGAAACTCTTTACATTCCCCATACTCAGGGCCCAGGGGGGTCAAGTGAGGTTCTGCTCACTTCAATTCCTTGAGGCTGCCAAGTCATTAAAATAAGTAATAATATCAAAATGTCTCTACAGAATTATAAAATTGACATGTTAGAAACTTTCCAATGCAAAATAAAATGCAATATCACCATTATAAGATAATTGTAAATTCTTTTTTTTTTAAGATTTTTTATTTATTTGACAGAGATCACAAGTAGGCAGAGGAGCAGGCAGAGAGAGAAGAGAAAGCAGGCTCTCTGCACAGCAGGGAGCCTTACGCAGGCCTAGATGGGATCATGACCTGAGCCAAGGCTTTAACCCACTGAGCCACCCAGGCGCCCTAAATTCTTTTTTAAAGCATGAATTCAGGGGCCCCTGGGTGGTGCAGTGTGTTGAGCATCAGCTCTTAGTTTCCGCTGGGGTCATGATCTCATAGTTGTGAGATGGAGCCCCACATAGGCCCCAAGCTCAGCAAGGAGTCTGCTGAGGTTTCTCTCTCCTTCTTCCCCTGCCCTTCCCTTTGCGCACAAGCACTCTTGGGTGCACTCTCGTGCACACGCTCTCTCTCTCTCTCTCTCTCTCTCTCTCTCAAATAAGTAAGTCTTTAAAAGACTTCTCAAAAAAACATGAATTCATGGAGCACAGTGAGTGATATAGTCTGGTGGTACATGTGCTAAAGGCTTACATGGCGTGTTTCTTCCCTTCGCTGTCAGCAAAACTCTAGCGCTCTAGATATTACACCATTTTGACCTGTATTTGATAAGGTCAAATGTCTACATTTGAGGCACTTCTTTTTTTTTTTTTCAGTGTTCCAAGATTCATTGTTTATACCCCCCACCCAGTGTTCCACGCAATACGTGCCTCAATACCCACCACCAGGCTCACCCATCCCCCATCCCTTCCCCTCCAAATCCTCAGTTTGTTTCTGAGTCCAAAGTCTCTCATGTAACATTTCTCTCCCTGAATTTCCCTACTTCCATTTCCTTTCCTTCTCCTACTGTCCTCTGTCCTCTATATTACTCCTTATGCTCCACAAGTAAGTGAAACCATGTGATACTTGACTTTCTCTACTTGGCTTATTTCACTCAGCATGACCTCCTCCAATCTGGTCCATGTTGCTACACAAGTTGGGTATTCATCCTTTCTCATGGAGGCATAATATTCCATTATATATATGGACTATATCTTCTTTACCCATTCATCTGTTGAAGGGCACCTTGGCTCTTTCCACAGTTTGGCAATTGTGGCCATTGCTGCAATGAACATTGGGGTGCATATGGCCCTTCTTTTCACTACATCTGTATCTTTGGGGTAAATACCCAGTAGTGCAATTGCAGGGTCATAGGGTAGCTCTATTTTTAATTTTTTAAGGAATACATTTGAGGCACTTCTTAAACAGGAAGTCTAGGCCCCATGAGCAGGTCATCATCCACCTGCCCTCATGTCCACCTGTGCATCTACTATTTCTACTCTTCTCTTGACTTTGCTTGGGCTGCAGAACTGAGGAGTTTATCCTGCTCGTTGGTGAACAGTTCACACAGGTGTGCACATATATGTGTTATGTCCTCCATTAACCTTACTTACTTAAACTTCTGGTTGTGATTCTCTTCACCTTCTATACCACTCTAATTCAGTATCCAACCAAAAACTCTTTTGATCTACGGATTAACTTTCAGGCTGCACACTAGAGCTACTCAAGGGGAAACATAGCAGCTCAAGTGGAATGAGGCCATTTGTCAATGGTAGTGAGTTTGAAAAAAAATTCATGAGGTGAAAAGCTTGCTTTATCTCCTTGTGAGATCTGATTTCACCGGTTCTAGTGGAAAGCACAAATAGAGTCCTTTGCTCAGGCTTCTAAGATTAACCAAGGTAAAAAGATAAGGTGGTCATTGCAGGCATCAATTTTCTGGACTCCACACTATTCTCAGAAATGCTGATTAACTAGGTCTCAACTCTTCATAGAGCTCAGTGAGGAAACTCCTCACTATCAAAATAGGAATAATAAATCATTTAGAAAAACTTCATAGCTTACACTTTAAATAACAGGAATTTATTTCAGTTCCTTAAAACTAGAAAAGATGAATAAATGCTATTTCAAAGGCCCAGGGAAAAGGCCACAGAGTGAAGTAACTCTACTTTAATCCCCCCATCACCTTCAGGTCCCTTTCAGAGAAGGGGCAGATTTACTCTCCTCCCATGCATGTCTTCCCACCTTGCAAAACTTTGTTCCTTCCAGGAATGACTGCCAATGGTCAAAATTTGGCCTCTGGTTGAGAATTTTAGCATGAATCTCAGCCTGTCTTTTCCTGTGCCATTGCAAAATATCTAGCGAGAGCCATATGAAAGACAAAGCCACAAAAATCCAACTCAAGGAAACAGAATCAAAACCTGGAGATAAAAGACAAATTTTCCCTGGATTTCTGCCCTGTGTGTGTAGCCTTCCCTTGAGGCTGTCCCAACCAGTCCGGCAGTAGGCAACGTGCGCGCAGAAGTCTTATACATCAGAGGAGTTAAGGAGCTGCCTGGTATCTGAAAGCCCATATAATTCTTCCAGACCTTTGTACAAAAGCCTCTGCATGACTCTCCTTGGCTGTAGGACAAATCCAGCCTCTTTTGTAGGCAATCAGGGCCCATCACAACTGACTTCTCATATCTCTTTTCCTAATCCACCTTTGGGGTTCACCTAAACCATGTAACTTTGTACCCAGTCCTCCTCTCTTATGCCATATATTTTTACAAGTGCTTCTTTTTAAAATTATTCTTCTTTATATTATTTCCACTATTTAGAATGCCTTTCCATTTTTTCTTTTCTTTCTTTCTTTTTTTTTCTAATCAGGCTACATGCCCAGTGTGGAGCCCCACACGGTGCTTGAACTCATAACTATGAGATCGAGACTTGGGCTGAGATCAAGAGTAACCCCATTACTTGTGAGACCTTTTGTGAGGCCCCATTAGTTGTAAGATCTTAATGACTGAGCCACCCAGGCACCCCATCCCTTTCCTCTTTACCTGTCAAAATTGCATGTCTAAGCTAATTCCCATCCCCAAAATCACCTTCTGTAGTTTTCCAAGATCCCATTAGAGTTAGAACAAATCCTTCTCTACTTGGTGTTACCACAGGACCGTGAGAGCCCTCCCACCATGGATATTGTCTTCTTCATTAAATTACTGGCTCCCTCAGCGCAGGAACTACTTCTTATTTCATCTCTACCATCTCAGGGCCTTGTGAAGATTTATGCACGTAGTGGATATTTAATAAAGTTTGGTCTAATTGGGTTTCTTAGGAAAATAACAGCTAACAGCTAATTTGGGGTTGGAGACGATTGGTACAAATAGTATAAGAATTTAGGAGTAAGAATGCCAGAGTAAAATGCTCAGCTTCACCTCATTACAAGTTATATAGCCTTAGACAACTCACTATATCTTTAAGCCTGACTTTCCTCACCTGAAAAAAGGGATATTTTTGCAAAAGGGGTATTTCACAGAGCTATTGGGAAAAGTCTATGAATGCAGTTGGCACAGTGCTGTTATTTAGTAAGAATTCAATATGTTATTTCTCCACTCCTGCCCATTGTCCATGCCACATCCCTTCCTCCTCCTCTTCATTACTACTACTACCACTATCTTAATATCATAAGAGGACAGCCAGCTGTAGAATGTAAAGTCTTCTCCTACCTCTCCCACAACTGAGCTCCTATTTCTGGACTGTGTCTAAGGCAGAATTTCCCTTCATGCAAAGAGAACTATAGCTGTGACCAGCTTGTGATGGGAAAACTTTTTTTTCACAGCTCTGGTTACAGAATTTGTCTTTGGGTTAACTCCTCTTTTGTTTTGGGAAAACTACCTCACTACTTCTTTGAGAGAGACATGTAAAAAGTAAACATCGACCAGACATTTATTGGTCATGTTTGACATGGTTTTGCCAGAAACAAAGTCCCCAATAATTGGATGACCCCTGTTTAGCCCTTAAAGAGTTTACGTTTGGTGTGTAAATTATTGTATCATTGAGCTGAGCTCCTTCCTGTAGATTTTGGTTGCAGTTTTTTCATAGAAAAGAAAAATATGAATATTTCTAACCCTTTCAGGAGTGAGTTTGGAGATCTGAATTACTGTCTGTCCTTAGATAACCCTGGGGTCGGGAATAGAGTGAGGGGAGCTGTTTTGCTCTGTTTTACTAACATCAGTGATAGAAGAATGAGAAGGATGTGGGGGCAAAGTTGAAAAGGATGGCTTCCACGTGACCCTGCCACTGGGAAAAGCAGTACTGCTCTCCTGCCCCGGTAACATGAAAACATGTGACCCAGAGTTGGAAGAGGCCATTGTTCCCACCTCTGTGCAAACCCAGCTCCCTCTGTCTCCCTCGGCCGCTGGTGAGGGGAGAAGACCCAGCTCCCTTGACACTGATGTTCTCAGAAGTCCCACCATTGGCAGAGGAAACAGCTTGGTAGCTGTTACATAGGGGCTGGGAGGAAAGATGTGTTGGTAGGCATCTTTAGGAGTTATAGAAATAGAAAGAAAAGGAAACATTTCTAAGAAAAGAGAGAGTTCTTGAGCTCTTGTAACTTAGACCTTAAAATTATTGTGACTTCATGTTATCACCCATTGCTCCAGGTTTATGAGATTTGTGGCACACTGTTTAAATAAATAAATATTTGTGTATTTGAAGTTATTAGATTTTTTTAAGGTTTAAAGCTAGAGAGAATTTGGGGTGGGAGATAAAGCATAGTGACTTTTTTTTTTTTTTTTTTTTTTAAGAATAGAATCTGGAAACCAACAGATTTCTCTCTTGGGTTTTCTTTTTACTATTTGTATGATCACAAGCAATTTAGTCTCTTTAAGCCTCTGTTTTTCATCTATGAGATATAGGTGTGTAGCAGATTGTATTCTCCAAAAGCTGTCCAAAGGCAGCTGCATTGATGTGTATTCTGTCCCACATGCTGTTCTCATGAACTGACATTGACATTCCTTCGTCAAGAGATGGGATCTATATTCCCTTCCCTTGAATCTGGGCTAAACTTTGAAATTGCCTCATCCAAAAGAGTTTGGCAGAAGTGAGTGACAGCCAGTGAAGTCGTAATTGGCAGTGGGCTTCTGCCTAGTGCACCTATATATTCTCTCTGCCTGTCTCTTCTCTTTTGTGGGACACTTAACTTTATAACCCAGTCACCAGGCTGTGAGGAAGCCCAGGCCACCTGTGGGTGTTCTAATCAGCAACTCTGCCCACAGTTAATATCAACTGCTTAGACATGTCAGAGAATGAGCCTTTGGATGATTCCAGGGCTCAGCCTTCGGGTCCTCCAACTGAGACCCCAGACCATTGGTATAGGGATATATCAAACTCACTATGTTTTTTCTGAAGTCCAGACCCACAGAAACCATAAGAGATCATAAAGGATTATTGTTTTTGTAAACCCCTAAATTTTGTAGTAATGTGTAAAGCAACAATAGAAACTAAGGTAAGGGGTAATGGTAAGTGATTCATGGTGGTGTTATGAGGGTTAGAAGAAATAGAACAATGCTTGGCACAACAATGAATGCTCAATAATATTAAATGCTAATTATTAGAAAAATAAAGGCAATTACTAAGCACTACTTTGAGGTGATTTAGGGTCCTCTGTGGGCACCCTTTTCTGGCTCTCCCAACAGATAGCCAGAGGGGGAAAAAGAAGTTAAAATGTACCAGGAACCCAGCATAGAAGAAGCCAGAGGTGTAGAGTTCGACTTGAATCAAGTCATGTATAGACTTTGATTTTACCCCTCTAGAAGGGATCCTTTTAAAATTCCTAAATCTGGAAACTCAGGATGGGAGAGAAAATATATTTGCCAGAGTCAGTGTCATATCTGGCATACTTACAACTATCAACCCTGTTGTAAGCACTTAAGAGAAGCTAGCTTCTATATGCAACTAAAGTAACGTCTTCTAAGTAACCTGTCATATGGTGGTCTAATATTAGTTTTTCAGGACATTGAGATAAGATATCAGACTGTTATAAAGCCCTTCTAAGGATTGCTTTAAGGGGAACTTGGGGGAAATGCTGATTTTCTCCTGCATCCTAAGGTGTGACAACTCCATCATTCTTGGAATTTGCTCTAGTTTCCATCCATAGTTTTGACGAAGCTAGATGTGGGCCACTGAATAGTGTCCAATGAGCAAGAATATCAGCAGGGAAAAGAAAGAAAATAGCCCACTAATACTTTCAACCTTCTTTTTATGCACAAAAAAATTAAAAAAAAATTTTTAGAATGTTTTAAAGTGTTAAAAAGTTAACAGTGGAATAGGGACAGCGAAAATCACCTGGAAAACATATCTTTGTTTTCTCTATTCCTGAATATGCATTGTATAGAATTTGGGATTCACTCAGATTATAAGCAATGATTTAAAAAGAAGGAGAAGACTTTAATGGTGGCATCTGTGGCACAATAGCCAAGGAAATGGCTTTTATGTTAAATGTCACTTCAACATCCTCTAAATCATCCCATAAGCCTGCTGGTACTCCATATACTGGTAAGTCTAGATGCTGCTTATCGAGACCTTTTTTTTTAGCTCGCAGATTATATCTGATTGAATCAACACCAACAGGTAAAATCCATTAAAAATCAGTTATTAATGAATGTCCTGAGTTTTTCAGTTTTTCTTTTTTCAGCAGGTAACTATTACAGGATGAACATATCGCCATTGTATTACTTGTGAATTTGTACTAAATTATTTCCTAGGTGGCTGTGACAATTAATAAGCATGTCCTAAAATACTTTTAATCTCTGTAGGGCTTTACGATTCATTTTCATATGATTAAAATCTCCAGGACATTTGTGTCACTCCCATGGACCATCTGTTGAGGATTTATTTCTTGAGTAATAAAACTGAAGTCTTAGTCTGTTGATTTTGGAAATAATGTTAATTCATACAGTTTCCAAGTGATTAAAAGTCAGTCATCTTTAAAAGTCCTAGCTCCCCTTTGAAGTACATACAGGTTGATTCAATTCAGAAAATCCTCAGATGCTGCTTCTGCTTGACAAGATGATCATATTTGTAAAGGCATTTTTCTGATGCCCTTTGGCAAAACATATAGGACTAAGATCATCACCAGCAAGGAGGCTACTAATAAAAAAATATTGTGAGCCCCAGATGTTAGGTTTTTTTTTAATGTCAAGAAATATTCTCCCTAGAATATCATCCTCATAGTTCTTATCATTCAGGAGGAGTCTTAAAATGGGTAAGAAGACCTCTGGGCTCTGTTGGCTGGAGCTGGGCTCCACCCGCAATCAGTAATCAAGCTGACTGAGGGGACCCCTTGTCCTGAGGAGTCTTTCTGGTCTCACTATGAGGTGACTGCTAAGTAGTTCATTCTGCTCCGAAGTTCACCAACTGGAATTTGATGGTTGATAACAGAAAGGCAGGATATAATGAGACTTTTTTCTTTTTCAAATCTCATGCCAATTTATACTCAAATTCTTTTAAGCATCTGGAGTTGAAGCATAGGTTTGTTCCCTCCTGTGGTCATTAAGGGCAGAGTGTGGGATGGGTTTCCATATGCCCATTACACCCAGTAAAGTTTCCACATATTTGAGCTCCCAAGAGTCTGCTAGTTTTAAAGTCTATTCCAACCCCTTTTATCCGCATTTAAAATGGACCATTAGACCTTTAATCAACATCAACCAAGATGTTATGGTTGTAGCTTAGCAAGAATAGAGCTGTTTTCTAAAGCTATTAATAATGTGTATAGCAAGAAGAAAAATATGCTATCTAAAAAAAATAAATAACACTCTAAATTCTGCACCAGTGGAATTTTAGTAACATCCTGGTAGGAAGAGGTAGGCTAGAAGATTGTGGGAAAGTAAAAGAGGGCTTTAGGGCCATGGTTTGTAACCTTATTAAATCAAGCCCTCATTTTTTAAATATGTAATTTAGAGTGCCACCTTGACTATCATGAAATGAAATTCAAAAAATCTTTTATAAAAATCCGATGTACTTCCCTAACTATAGAATACAGGAGAAATAAAAGGGAAGTAATTTATAAAATACATAAAAATATGTATTCAATGTGCAAATATTCGACCAAGAGGATGGTAGAGCCTCCATAATGAAAGAGCCAGGTGCTTGCACTAACCACAGACGCCAGCAGATACAGCAGTGACAACGCATCCTGAACCTTTGCGTGTTGCATTGGGCAGTGTTGTCACCTTTCATGAGATATCCCTAAATAGTGAAGGACTCTTGGGTTAGTTCCAAACCAAATGCAATCTTCTGTCAAAAAGTCTCAGATTTTTTGTTTTCATATAAAAAAGAAACAGTCAGATTCTAGGTTCAGATAATGATGAACAAGATTTATTTTTACCTACACGAATGCCCAGGGGACATTTGAAAGTGGCATGTGATGCCAGACAATTCTTCATTATATGAAACTATTTTAGCATCTCTGCTTCCCTCCCAGATGTCAGCATTTTCCTTAAGCATGGCAACATCCAGGCTTGCCTGGGTGGCTCAGTTAGTTAAGCCGCTGACCTTGGACTTCAGCTCAGGTCACGATCTCAGGGTTTTGGGATCCCAAGCCATAGCAGCTCCCCGCTCAGTGGGGAGTCTGCTTGAGGACTGTCCCTCTCTGTCTGCCCCTCCCCCTGCTCTCTCTTGCTCTCTTTCTCAAATAAATAAATCTTAAAAACAACAAAAACAAACATAGCAACACCCGGAAATGTCACCACAAGGCCCCTTGTGGACAGAGACATACGGAGAAAGAAGGCCTATGAATATTGCCTGTGGCAAGATTCTAAGGAGAAAGACAAGCCGTGAACAATTCTTGGCAAGGCCTTGCATTCATTTTAAGCTGTTTCCTGTTTTATACGGCTGAAATCTGTCCTAGGCCCAGACCTCCTGCAAAACTGGAGAATGAGGCTTAGAGCTGATTAGCCATAAGCAGCCCAGATCACACCATGGAGCTAGTTGGGTAAAGACCCTGCCACTGCCGCAACAGGGCACCGACAGTGTGGGCAGCGGCTAGAATTGCTGCCATCACTGACCTAGGGCACCCATGGGTGTCACCCTGCACTGCTTCTTTACACCACCAGCTTCTACTTCAAGGTACCGTGAGCACGTCTCCTGCGTGGGTCCTTATCTTAACTGGAAGCGAGGCTTGGAAAGAATGTAAGCATCTTCAACTTCTAGAGTAGGAGGCAGGCTCTGCTTCCTCCAAACATAGGAAAAGGGTTCAGAGGCTGAGCAGCCCACAGGAATGATAAATGCCCACAAGGTGAACAAATTAGTTCTATAGAAGAAAAGTACCTCAGGATTTTGGAGCAGAGAATGGTCACTCAGTATGGACAAGGAAGGTTTTATACAGTAGGTGAGATTTGACCAATTTTTGCAGATGGGAAAGTTGGTAGGGTTGTGCATAGGGATGGGAGGAAGAATTCTAGATAAATGGAATGACATGACCAAGAATGCAGAGCTGAAAGACAGGGTGAGAAATCCAAGTTCACTGGAGCGAAGTTTCATCGTGAGTCACTAATGAAAGAAGAGTAAAAAGAACAGGAATGGAATTGAGGTAGGAAGTTTTCTTAACAGTAGTTCAGTGCAATCGATGTGGTGTTTGATGGGAGCATTTGCATATTTTTTGTATGTACTTTCATTGCTTTATCAAAAAATCATGTCCTTGTCAATTGAAATTGAATTCTCAGTCTTTAGGAGAATAGACTTGTTTTTGTGACTTGCTAGGAGCCTGTTGGTTTTTTGTTTGTTGTTTGTGATTTTTGTTATTGCTGTACTGTATTTTTCTGACAGAGAGATTAACTCCTTTACACTTTGAATTTGTATTACATTATATGTATAGAGGAATTTAGCAGGAATCTTAACTGATTCTAAGAGTGACCCCTACCTTCAACTTCTAATCAAACTAGGTATCAGAATCCATTTTTTGAAACACATGTCATGTACATAACATGTGCCAAGCTCACTATATAATGCTTTCATCCACATTTTTAACTTAACCATGAAATTACTCTTTTATTTATGGGGAAAAGGGCTCAAAGAGAATAAGTAATTTGCCCAGTGACACACAGGAAGTGGTGAGCTAGGGGTTCTAACTCAGGTCTCTCTAATCTAATTCCTACATCATCTAATGGCTTCTCCCATTATAGTGCAACTTGAAATTATGCTTTTTTGGTTGTGTTGTCTAGAAGGTCTCTGATATTCTGATTCTATTCATTCTGAAGCCAAGAATGGAGACTTAGTTTTCAAGGACTCAAAGGGGACAGATCTTGTTTGGCATCTCATGCAGGATCACCTGACTTTAAATCAATAGATCTTTTGTCTTGCCAGGGCGTTCTTTGCAGGTACAGAAGATAAGTATTGACCGTTATGACAGCTCTGTCTTGCAACCATATAAACTGCCTACCTTGCTACTTCCTTGGCCATACCAAATACTAAGTACTCCCGACCTCGTATACTCTTGTGTGGATAAAGTTACACCTGAGGGGACGTGCCATACCCTTGTCCCATCCTCTGAACCAGGGGCTCCATGTTGCAGAGAGTGGTAAGACAAGCCAACATCCATGAACTAGGAATTATAATGGAGAAGCATGCATGTTGGAGGTCCAGTGATGACCTAACAAGCTATTGCTATCCCCATCCCATCTTCCACCTCCACCAAAACTTAAGCAGAAATTTTAAGGTCTGGCCATCTAGAGTGATCTGCAACACTTGGCTTCCCATTTCTATTTTCTTTCTTTGTTCATCCTTTGAGAGAGTGACCAATAAGCATTAAAATGTCAAAAAAAAAAAAAAACCCAGGCAGCAAGAGGAAGGTGGAAAAATAAGCAATCATGGTTTCAAGCTTGACTGAACTTCTCCTTTGTTCTGCTGTCTTAGTGAACCATACCCTGTAGCATCACAGACATTCATTACCCATGTTAAGTCTTTACGCTCTAGACCTGCAATCTGCAGATCGCTTCATCTTCTATTTCACTGAGAAAAAGGGATCATTGGTAAGAAAATCTTTCCTTTCCTCTCACCCTGCAAACCTTTCTCTATTTAGAAAAGTGTTTAAAGCTAAGCTTATGCTTTTAAAAACTAAGCTCTCCTCCTGTGCTTCTAATACCACCAGTCTTACCCACCCTCTTTTGTAACTTGCTTTGTTAATGACCTTGATTTTTGTCTACCAAGTGTCAGCCCACAAAGATGTTCAGGGAAACCATATCTTTAAGACAAACTCACAAAAGCCTTTCCTACCCTTGACCCCACACACAGTCAGTTTACGTCTTGCTGTCTTTGCACAGACTTGTTGAAAGGGTAAGTAAGGCTCCCTGTGTTGTCCGTTTTTTGTCACTTCCCATTCACTCCCTGATACAATATGGTGTCTTCACTGAAACTGCTTCCCCCAGACCAACAGGATGTTGGACTTCTGGGCTTTTGTTATTGTTTGTTAGTTGGTTGGTTTTTCCTGAGTAACACCCCTGAACAAAGGTCTCCTACTGGTCACAGTTAGAGGAATATATACATGTATATATACAGTTAGAGGGAGGCCAGTCTGGACCATTTTGTTTCCTTCTCTGGAATTTGATACTTAAGGGGAGACACACAGGAAGATGTGAATACTGAGCCATCAGTTGACATCCTGCTCAGATTCCCATTTATTTCCTGCCTTTCCTGAGACCTGGTTGTTCAGCTTTTCGTGAGACTCTATAAGTTGTACTGTATTCTGATAACCCTCTTTCCTTCTTAAGTTAGAGAGGAGGGAAAGGGGAATGATGGCTATTTGACAAAGGTTTCATTCTTTCATGAGGTATCTTCCCTCACCTACAGTCTAAGATTATGGAAATATGGAAAATAAATTTCTGACATCAAAATTTCTAAAAGCATGGAATTATCAAGCAAAATCATGAGCATGAATCTATTAGACTCCACTTCCCCTGAGTTGCCTTGCACAGTTTTTCCCTGTTGTAAGCACCATGCGAAGGTGGAGTGGTGGGGGTTGAAAACACAAAAGGAGTATGATAGGGAGGCTTATTATCAATTAGCTAGAAGAATAAAGAACTGGGTTGACTTATTCTCAAGCCTGAGAAGCCTGAAGATGAGCACACATGAAGTCAGGAAGCTTAAGATTTGTGTTCTGGCAGATCCAAGTTTAAATCTGAGCTCTATCACATACTTTGAATGTAGGCTTGAACGTCTCTAAGCCTCACTTTCTTTACCTGGAAAATACAGATAATAAAGTCATCTACGACTTTTCAAGAAGATGGTGCCAAGAGCAAAGATGGAAGACCCATGCCTCTCGCAGCTAAGGCCAAAGCAAAGGCTCTGAAGACCAAGAAAGTGGTGCTAGAAGATGTCCACAGCCACACACACACACGCACACACACACAACCACACACACACAGCCACACAGATACACAGACACACACAGACACACAGACACAGGCACACACACATACAGACACAGACACACATAGCCACACAGACATACACACAGCCACACAGACACACACACACAGGCACACAGCCACACAGACATACACACGCACACACAGCCACACACACAGACCCACACACACAGACACACAGCTACACAGCCACACACACACACACACACACACAAATGGAAGATCTGCATATCACCCATCTTCAAATAGTCCAAGAAACTGAAGCTCCGCCATCAAACTCCCCTGACCAGCAAGTCAGCCATGAAGAGGGTAGAAGACAGCAGCATACAGTGTTCATTATACTTGTGAGGGCCAACAAGCACCAGATCAAATGGGTTATGAAGAAGTCTATGCAAGGTCAATACCCTGAATAGGTCTGATGGAGGGAAGAAGGCATATGTTTCACTAGCCTCTGACTATGAGGCTTTGGAGGATGTCAGCAAACCTGGGCTCACCTAAATTCAGCTGGCTAATTTTAAACATAAATTTTCACCATAAAAAATAATAGAAGTATCTACCATGTAAGGGTCTTGTGAAGACAAAATGAGGTGCAAAAAATTTTAAATGGGTAGCAGAGTATCTGTAAGCCAGTGAGTGATTAATAAACAAAAATTGCTATGACTACTATTTTTAAAAAATATAATCTTACTGGCTTGCCACAAGTTAATCTATGAGTGGATGGTCATAAAGAAATCACATTTTAACTGCTTTTAAAATTTATTTTAAAAGCATCGTAAAATTCCCTAAGGGAGAATATTGGTTTGGGTCCGTTAAGAAGAAAAGATAGATCTGAGCATTCAGTGACAGTAGCTGAGCTTCTTAAGAGAACTTAGCAACTTGGTTACTAGGGAATTTTTTTCCTGATTGAGGAAGAAACAATCATGTGTTAACATATCATTTGAGATACGTGTCATGTTTAGGGATCCTTATTGTTCAAGGAAATAAGGGAAGAGGGGCAGCCTCTCATTGTACAAAGTAAGACAAAAAAGAAAGCATATTGAGCTCAGAGAGAAACTGAAGGCAAGTAACTGAGGGCAAGTAACATTTCATTTAAAGATGCGAAGTAGTCAGGTGAGTGCTATGTGGGCATCAAGTGCAGAAGGCATGGAAAATGTAGATGCCACACCCAGAACATAACCTCAACAGTTTCCTAAAACCATTAAGAAGGATGCTAATTTTGTGGAAGTATATAATCCTGGGGCTTTAAAACCTGTTCCTGGTGTTTCTTCTTTATTCACGTCGTTACAGCACAGTGTTGAACAAGTTGTTTGGATTGACAGGCCTTATATCCCTATTCTACTGCTCAGTAACTGTGTGACCTTGGCCCATATAACCCACCCTTTCTGTCATCTGTAAAACGTGGCAAATAAAAATACCTGCCGTACTGCCTTAAAGAACTACCAGAAACATGAAAGAATATGAACATACTTTGTCAACGATAGAGCATGATACAAATGTTTGTTGTCATTATGTAATATCTGGTGGTCCATGAATGGTTAAACATTTTACATTCTATTTTAAGGGTATATTTTTATGGTGAAAGCAAAATTGACTTTATCATAGCTTATTTAAAATGAATATGTAACGATGGGATCCAGCATTAGACACCACCTGGTGGCAGTTAGGAGTAATGCTAACACATTGCTGAGTTGCTGCAAATGTCACAGAAAAGTAAGGTGGAAGGGATATTGAGAAACTCAAAGAGGGACTCAGACTAAAATGAGTAGAAATGAGACAGGGCATACCTAGGATTGAAGTTCTAAATGGCTCTAGGATGCAGTGGCTATAAGCTGCATCAAAGCCATTGCTTGGCTCAACTGCAGCTAAATTAGGGGAAGAAAGTCAAGCCTCTTATATAACTTTGACTTCCCAAGGGCCAGCATGGCAGTATCAAGAAAAAAATAAAAAGGAAAGAAAAAAGTAAGGAAAGGGACAAAGGAGGTAGAGAGGGAGAGAAGATCTTAGAAGAAACTCTATAAACCAGCCCATTCTTATGCTCTTATTTTAATGTGGTTTTCCCCCCTTCTAGTTGCCAGTTCAAATTTCTTTTGAAAAATTCCAACTCTATGCTAACTGAACTAAATTAAATAGGGATGACATGACATGGAAAGAAACAATGTGTCTTTTTCCCCAAAGATTTTATTTATTTATTTGACAGAGAGAGAGAGAGAGAGAGAGAGAGAGAGAGAGAGGAAGCATGCGGGGACAAAGGGGGGGAGCAGAAGGAGAAGCAGGCTCCCTGCTGAAGGCCCTGGGATCATGAACTGAGCCAGAGACCTTTAACCACCTGAGCCACCCTTGCATCCAACAATGTGTCTTTCTTTGCCCTTTGTGATGGGACAAATCTGCCCTGACCAAGAATGCTAGGAAAAGCCCATAAAGGAGGGCAAATAAGGCCTAAAAACTGAGACAGTCTATGGAAAACAGCTAAATTCACAGTTCAGTGGTACTTGCCTGGGAGGATGCACACAACACCAGCCCCCAAGCAACAGGGTAACTTCTCCAGTCTCAATTGCTTTTTGATGTTGGCATCCCCTAGGCAAAAACAAGGAAATATCTCCGCTAAAACTTGTAGCCTTTATGTCTTGGTCTTCCTCCATTTCCTCTTTTACAGAAGGTCACCATCATGCTCCCAGGCAGCAGCGGAGCATCCTCAGTATGTGATTTGTCCATGATGATTTTTCTGTGCAATGTGAGGAAATTTGGAAAACAGGCTATTGCTGCATCATAAGAGCTTCCCAGACAATCAAGAACTTAGGCTCCAATTATAGAGTGAACTGATAGAAATTTTCCGGCAAGCTAGTCAACCCCAGCCTTCCACATAAAGATTCACTTCATTTACTTAATGCTGTGAAGTAGGGGCTATTATGATCCTCACGTAGCAGTCTGTGAAAATCAGGACTCTTCTTGATAAAGACTCAGAAGATATGCATACCCCTCAATGTGATATAATATAGAGACCAGAAAAAGTCATGAAATATTTATTGGAATTGTAATGGGATGCACAGATTCATGACTATTACAACAAAGGAGCAGAAATTTATAAAGGAAAGACAGATGCAAATTGAGATGGCTGACTCTTGTTTCCTTTGGTAATGAATGCTAGGTTTTGGAAATTAATGTAAAGTCTTCTGATACATATTGTCAAATTGTATTTTGAAGTGTGATAATAATCTAGAGTCCTACACAAAATTCCCAAGAATGCCTATTTCATTTTATTAAGTGTCGCACATTTAAGAATTTTGGCTACTTTGATACATATGAAAACAGTATTTAGATAATTTTGCATTTCATTTGAACATTTTCTTTATATGTCCTTTTCTGTGTATAATCTAGTGTTTATGAAGTTTTAACATTTTAAATTATTTTATAATAAATATAAAACCTTAAAATAAAATAAAAACAAATGTAGATTGTTATGAATTACATTTGCATTAGAAGCAATAAATATTATAGCATTTGAATCCATGAAGTGGAGGAGAGTCTTGAAAAATTCTGTAAATGTTCATATGAAAAGAAAAAAAGAGTTGAGAGAAATGTTGATCCCAAGCAGGAGAGAATGAAAAACAATCCTAAGAAGTCTAGGTATTCCAATGGCTAAATTCACCAGTGATGGTAAGATGGGAGGGATAAATGAGAAGATTTGAAATAGAAGAAATAATCAAAGATGTATTTTAAGAAAGCTGAGTTGAAATCAAAGGCCAGAATAACATTAAATAACTAATTCTGTTGTACAACCAGATTTGAGAACCACTGGTCTCATTGATTTCTGTGGTCTCTTCTAAACGGAATCCTCTTTGAATTTACATTTCAGCAATATGTTTGTATTTTATCACATCCACTTCCTTTCTGTCCATAGTCACTTTGGAGGGAGAGGGGAGGAAAAGAGCTTCCATAAGAATTTTTGGAATTTAGTGATTTCAAAATAACAGAGTCTCAGGGCACCTGAGTGGCTCAGCCAGTTAAGTATTCAACTCTACATCTTAGCTCATGCCTTGATCTCAGGGTCATGAGAATGAGCCCTGCATTGGGACATGCTGGACATGAGGCCTTCTTAAAATAACAGCAGCAACGGGCGCCTGGGTGGCTCAGTTGGTTGGGCAACTGCCTTCGGCTCAGGTCATGATCCCGGAGACCCGGGATCAAGTCCCGCATCAGGCTCCCTGCTCGGCAGGAAGCCTGCTTCTCCCTCTCTCACTCCCCCTGCTTGTGTTCCCTCTCTGGCTGTGTTTCTCTCTGTCAAATAAATTAAAAAAAAATCTTTAAAAAATAAAAAAATAAAAAATAACAACAGCAACAACAACAACAATGCATGGTCTCATGACCTCACAGAAACAAATGTGTGACCTGAGAAAAGATCAAGCGATCTCATGAATTTTTTTTTAAAAAAGCTCTTTGAAGCACTTTTTTTCTATTAACCCCATCACCTTAGGGGGAAAAAACTGAACCTTTTAATACCATTGTTCTCATTTTTTCTTCATGAGGTTTTGAAAAAACAGAAATGAACAAATTAATGGATGGAAATCATCCCAAACCTTCTCACACTGATTAATCTGAAAAGTTCCTTTCAGCCAGTTTAAAGGCTTTCCTCAAAGCCATCCCTTTGCCCCAAGTCTGCTTTCATGTCAAAGCCCTGTGCACAGAACCCTTTGCCACTATGAGTGGGGAGAAGCCACGGAAACTCCCTCCACTGGACTCCTCTATGTAGGGCTGAGTATGCGGCCAGGTGCTGTAATGTCGGGAGCACCATGCAAGAAAGTGTTCAAAGCCGTGTTCAGGTGCCTTACGGTCTTTCTTTTGTTCTGAACATGGGGCTCTTTTTTAGCACTGAAAATGCCAACCAGATTATAAAACTGTGGTTAGCCAGTTCTTCCTGATACTGGTTGAGTGTTTGGGGGTGATTTCATTTTTATCAATCCTTTAAACTGAATTTTCAACTCACTGAGAATTATAAGAGGGAATTTTGTTTCAAGCTTTTATTTAAATTCTAGTTAGTTAACATATGGCATAATATTAATTTCAGGAGTAGAATTTAGGGATTCATCACTTACGTGTAACACCTGTCCTCTATAATACCCATCCTAAGTGCCCTCTGTAATACCCATTTAACCCATCCCCTATCCACCTGCCCTCTGGAAACTATTAGTTTGTTGTCTATAGTTAAGAGTCTGTTTTATGGTTTGCCTCTTTCTCCCCACTACGTTCATCTGTTTGGTTCCTTAAATTCCACATATAATTGAAACCATATGGTATTTGTCTTAGTGTAATACACTCTAGCTCCATTCATGTCATTGCAAATAGCAAGATTTCATTCTTTTTTATGACAGAACAATATTCCACTCTATGTATATACTGCAGCTTCTTTATACTTTCATCTGTTAGTGGACATTTGGGCTCTTTCCACAATGTGGCTATTGTTGATAAGGCTGCTGTAAAACATCAGGGTGCACGTACCCCTTTGAATCAGTGATTTTGTTTCCTTTGGGTATATTCCTAGTAACTTGATGAATCATAGGGTAGTTCTATTTTTGACTTTTTGAAAAATAAGAGGGAATTTTTAAAGTAATTTTTCCTAAATGAAATTTTTTTGTGTGGTTATTGTATAGGTACCAAGAAAGCTATAACTTACATTTGGTCGTGTTTGATGACAGCAACCCAAAATGACACAGAGGAAGAAAGTTCAGAAATTTCAGGTGATTTTTCTGTTAAAATATAACCAGCAACTAATTCTTCACAGAAACTTTCCCTGCAAAATAGCCTTCCTTTTGGGCTATCCCCCCCTTTTTAAGATTTTTTTTTTATGTAGATGAGAGAGAACACAGCCAAGGGGAGAGACTTCCCTGCTGAGCAGGGAGCTTAATAGGGGGCTCGATCCCAGGAACTAAGGATCATGACCTGAACAGAAGGCACTTAACCAACTGAGCCACCCAGGTACCACTGCCCTTTTTTTTTTTTAAGGACTTTTAAGCCAAAGGTCAAAGATAAGCTCTTTCTTACCAGGGTTCAAATTGATTTGAACAGTTTGCTTTTTGTTTTGTTTTGTTTTTTTTAAATCGAAGTTGCTTTGTTTTCTTTTTAAGATTATGTTAAATTAAGGGGCGCCTGGGTGGCTCAGTTGGTTGAGTGACTGCCTTCGGCTCAGGTCATGATCCTGGAGACTCAGGATCGAGTCCCACATTGGGCTCCCTGCTTGGAGGGCTCTCTCCTTCCCCCCACTTGTGTTCCTTCTCTGGCTGTGTTTCGCTCTGTCAAATAAAATCTTTAAAAAAAAAAAAGATTATGTTAAATTAAAAGGAAATGGGAAATGGGGTAAATCGGGGAGGGAGATGAAACATAAGAGACTTTGGACTTAGAAACAAACTGAGGGTCTTGGGGGGAAGGGGTGGGGTGATGGGTGAGCCTGGTGGTGGGTATTGAGGGCACATATTGCATGGAGCACTGGATGTGGGGCATAAACAATGAACCTTGGAACACTGGAAAAAAATTTTTAAAAAGATTATGTTAAATTATAAGCAGGTACAATTCACACTGGTTTCCACTTTTGCAGATGAACTTTCCCTCTTCCAGACCCCTAAACGTTCTTCTCCCTATTCCCTCTCCACTTTCCTCCTCTGTCCCATCTCCCCAAGCAAGAAAGAGCTGACAACAAAAGATTCATCAAATTGAAATTTGGCAACATACCTTCTTTTTTGTCTTCCTTGATGTTACAGGCCCCCCAATACAAGGATGACATCCAGTCACAACGTTCTCTTACTCAGTTGGGGGAGTTGAGAGGAGAATGTCCTCTACTTTCTAATAACAAAAGTAAAAAGCGTACAACAATTCTCTTGACCATGTAGAATGCCAAGACTGAAAAACATCTTAAGCTTTCATTCTCTTTCTTTTCATTATAACTCATATAAATTATCTCCTGGGAATAGGATGCCCTGGGCCTTTCTCTTCCATTCTCAGTAATAGGGTACCATTCTGGGTTTCCAGGTGAGGAAAATATTATCCAATGACAAATAGCCATGAAGACCCTTAAATAAGATTATTTCAGTCTGCTCATACACAGTTCCTGTAGGCTCTGATATTTTAGAATTTTATTAAACTTTTAATAATACTTTAAAAAATAGAGCACCTTTAATAGGACCGATATATTGATATATTTTCTACTTTCGATGAGTCATAAGAATGGAATTGTGTGGTTCCTTCACCTACCCATGAGGTCCATAACACTCAGACCACCTCTGGACTTAAGCTACAGGAATATAGGGAAACTTTGGTGAATATCAAGCTCTACCCTCATCTGCTGGTGTCCTATATCTGGATCCTCACAGTTCACAGACTGTGGCTTGGGATTTTGTCTCTATTTGTCCAGAGCTCACAGTTCCTTAATTCTTCCCTCTTTTTTGGTCCTCCTTTATTAGTCTAACTATTTGATCCTTGGATCCTTGCTTCTTCCTTCCCTAGACTTTAAGTCAGAAGCTTAGTTTGATGGCAGTGTGTGTGTTCATGGAGTAAGGGGTCCCAGGGGAAGCCACCGCTGTGTTTGAGCACATTTTCAACAATTTCACAAAGTAAATGTGAACATGACCATTGTTAAGACTTACAAATAAAGGCTTTAGGAAGGTAAAATATGAGACTAAAACGTGCTGGTTAGACCACAGTTTGCAGAGAGAAGGTGGTTTAGAGTTCAGCCAACCCATACATTATGCATCCCACCATCAATCCACGAGTCACCAGGCTCTGTGTAGGGCAGTTAGACCTAGACCAGGCACACATCTCTGCTCTGAGTGTCTACCTGCCTAGGCTTATGGGACCTTCCTGCCCCTCTCTGCTTTATGTCATCCTTTTTGAACTTGACCTTTCCATCCAGTTGACTTGCAGTATGTGGCACATCTACACTGGTGTAGCCAAAGTCCTGTTCTAGTTCTCTTCAGCTTCTCAACTAGTAAGACCCAGTTATTCCTCTGAAGTGGTCCCCCAGGAGCAGAATTTAAAACAAGGAGAGAGGGGAGGAATGTCAATGAAGGCCACTTAGGCTAGATCCCTTATTCATGAAGGGACTCAGCTGGAGATATTTGGCATTGTCTTCTACTGAAGTATTACATACAGCCACAGAGATACTAATAGGATTAAAAGACAGACATTCATCATAGCCCTTTACATTTTTTGTCCCATCCTTGGAACAGACTTTCATAGTGCACTGTGAATTGGTATGTTTTCATAATTTATAGTTGTCATGACTAGCAAAGTTACATTTTATTATAATTTGTATCAACAGCATTATTGTTAATTATGAACACTTATATAATACAATTATATAAGTTTAATTTTATCATTTTTGGTGTGCTGAAGCCTCAAAAAATTAGTATCCCAGAAATATATATAGGCCCAGAAATATATATATAGGATTACAGTAGGCCTGTAACCCTAAAACAATAGATAATGGATGCTGGGTGGCATAGTCTACTATTGTTGCTCAGAGTTTAAAGTTGGAATGGACGGACATGCTCAAGAAGACTTTCTGGAGGGGTGGACTTCAGTCTTCTACATTATATGGACTTCTCTCTTCTACATTATTATACCTCACCAGAGCTTTCTACCTTTTTGGTGCCTTACCCAGAAAAAAGTGTGGTATTTCTTACCAACGACATCTTGCCTAAGCCTCAAGTGAGTTGATATCTCCTATTTTCTCTTCTTATTTACTCTTTCTGCTCACTAATGCATCATGTCTGTGCTCTGCTCGGTGGAGGCATCTGCAGGGATGTAGATAGAAAGCTCTAGGGATAACTTTCTTCATCTCTCTTCTACACTACCCCCGCACCATGGGGGATCAGTTCTCTAGAAAGAACTCCGGGAATGCCCATGTGAACTTGGCTTTTGAACTTTTCTTCTATTTCTTCTATACTTAACCAGAAAAGTGCCTGATTATTCTAATTAGAGACCTTTAGAAAAGAAAATTCCAAAGACATTTTGAGCATTTGAACTGCATGTTTACACTATGTGAAAAGGAATTTATAAGTATATTTTTTAAATTGTGCTTTTGAGAGTCAATGTAGAAAAAAAATTATGAAGAGTAATATAGGAAATCTCTTATTCAGTCATTCTGAATTAAACATTGTTAATATTTTGTTTCATTGACTCAGTCTTTTGTTTGTTAATTAAGAAATAATACACGATAGATATAGTTCAGTCTCTTTTAAACCCTATCCCCATCGTTATTCCCTTCCTGTTCCCCACACCCCACTCTTCTGGTGTGTTTGACGTGCTATTTCATTCCAGTCTATTATCAAATAGATCTATATGTAGTTCTATATATCACTACATAAACTATGTGTACATATATTTCTGTATGCATATAATATACCTATACTTTTAAATGCTATGCATATGTAAGAAATAAGCACAAAACACATGTAGGATTGTTTTCCTTTGAACACATAAATAGCATATTCTATGTATCAATATTTTGCTTTTCTTTTCCAGCATTGCTTTTGATATCTACTTATATTGATATTTATAGGTTTGAAGATCATTAGCAGTGTACAGAAATGTAACAAATTTCTGTACATTAATCTTGTATCCTAAATTCACTTATCAGTTCTACTTGTTTTTGGGTGAAGTCTTTAGGGTTTTCTATATACAATGTCTTGTCTTCTACAAATAGTGAAAATTTTCCTTCTTCCAATTTGGATACCTTTTGTTTTTTTTATCTTACCTGATTGCTGTGGTTAGGAATGCTATGTTGAATAAAAGTAGTAAGAGTGGACATCCTTATCTTATTCCTGATCTTAGAGGAAAATCTCTGTTTTTCACCGTTGAGTATGATGTTAGCTGTTAACCTAACTATTAATCCCTTGTTAGTTATTATTATTATCAAAAAGACTTTCTCAGTCAGTTGCATCTCTTTTAATGTCGTTAACAGAGTCTTTAACTATGTAGACATTTTAATTTTAAAGTAATCCAATTTACCACTTTTTTTGCCTTTTGGTTGCTGTTTCTGGTTTGTTTAAGAAATGTGTAACTGCTATGTTTCCTATTAAGAAATTGCCTTAGCTATTCATGTGCTTTGACTTTTTTATATGAGTTCTGTGTTCAGGTTGTCAAACTTGCCAAAAAAAATCATTATGTAATTTTTATTGGAACTTAATACATTTATAGCTTAATTGGTAAAGTATTCATACGAAAGTGTGTCCTTTCAGGGTGCCTGGGTGGTGCAGCTGGTTGGGCAACTGACTCTTGGTTTTGGCTCATGTTGTGATCTTAGTGTTGTGGGATCAAATCCCACGTTGGGTTCCATGCTGAATGCAGGGTCTGCCTCAGACTCTTTCTCTCTCTTCCTCTAACCCTCCTTTATTCTCTTTCTCTCTCTAAAATAAACACATCTTTTAAAAAAGAAATAATGAAAGTATGTCCTTTCACCCTTGAAAATAATCTTTATTTATTCAAATTTCTTACTATGCCCTTTAAAAAGTTTTATAATTTCTTTACAAAAGTCTAACTTTTGAAAAGTTAATTTCTTAATATTTTATAATTTTTGCTAGTCTTGCAAAAATTGATATGAAGAAATACTATTGGGTTCTTTCATGTTGCCTTTTTATCTTACTAGAAAAAATTTTGCTGAATTATCTTTTTTTATTAACATATAATGTGTTATTTTCTTTGGGCGTCCAGGTCTGTAAATCATAAATCTTACACAATTCACAGCACTCACCATTCTGCTGAATTATCTTAATCATTGAGTTAGTTTTTTCATTCTTTGCTTTGGATTTTGATAAGCTTAACATATTATTTGCAAATAGTGACTAATTTCTCTCTTCCTTTCAGAAGTGAACAATGTGGTCAACCTTTTAATTTCCAAACCAGAACAAACTGAATGATATATAGTCTACACTGATACATGCCCTAATCCTTATACTACTTACTTCTTTTCTTGCTGCATTGACTAGGACATCTAGGACAGTGTCAAGTAGTTGTGGTCACCGATTTTAACAGAAATATTTTTTTAAGTTTTATTATTAAATATATTTGTTGAAGGATCTTTAAAATCTTTCTCTCATGAGTTTAAGAAATGTCTTTATTTTCCTAATTCACTAATAAGCATTTTTTTCTTTCTAGAGAATGCTTTTTCTAAAGCCATTGAAATAATCACTTTTTTTTTTAAGATTTCATTTATTTATTTGACAGAGAGAAACACAGCTAGAGAGGGAACACAAGCAGGCGGAGTGAGAGAGGAAGAAGCAGGCTTCCCACTGAGCAGGGAGCTCCATTTCAGGCTCCATCCCGGGACTCTGGGACCATGACCTGAGCCGAAGGCAGACGCTTAATGACGGAGCCACCCAGGTGACCCCAAATTATCACTTTAAAAAATATATTAGTATGATGACCAATATTGACAATACATAGATTTCTGCTACTGATCATTTTATTTTTGGAATATGTAGTACTTTATTCTTATTAACTAATTTTACATTTAATTTGCTTATAATTTATTTAGAAAGATTGGATCTATTTTATGTATCTATGGATGGATGGATGGATGGAATTATAAGTAGTGCCAAACTCTGTTCATCGAAACATTTTCATTTAATTTTGCCACTTTAGTTTATTAAGTATCTGAGAAACTAAATAAACTATTGGGTGCCTGGGTGGTTCAGTGGGTTAAGCCTCTGCCTTCAGTTCAGGTCATGATCTCAGGGTCCTGGGACTGAGTCCCACATCGGGTTCTCTGCTCAGCAGGGAGCCTGCTTCCCCCTCTTTCTCTGCCTGCCTCTCTGCCTATTTGTGATCTCTCTTTCTGTCAAATAAATAAATAAAATCATAAATAAATAAATACATAAATAAATAAATAAACAAACAACCTTATTTCTTCAAGGAGACCTATGCTGAAATCCCAGACTAAATCAGTCCCTTTATTATCCCTCTCATTGTACTCTGTATTATAACTGTATAGTTATATGTGAAATTATTTATTAACTGAATCACCCACTAGGCTTTAATTTCCATAAAGACAAAAGATTTTATCTGTTTAACTCATTGCTGTAATCTTAGGGTCTAACCTGTGCTTAATATATAGTAGATGCTTAAAAACTTATTTTTGGATAAATGAATGATTAAATGAATAGCAGTTTAAAACCCTATGACATTTCAGGTCTTTCCCTGTTTAAAACTTGCCTAATGAGAATATAACAACTCAAATTTCATTAGTAGACTACTTTTACTAAAATGTCTTCACCTGCTTAAAATGACATGCTGAAGTATTTCTTTGAAATCCTTAAAACTGGATAAATCCCATATGATTCCTTTTTCTCCTCAATTACTACATTAGCACATCATAAAAAATTAGGGGAGTTTTCTAAAATGAGAAACTAAATGTTACTAAAATAAACATATCACCTAATAGTATTTTCTTCAGTTTTAATCAATGACAAATTGTATATTCACTGGCTTCAATGTATCCTATAAACCAAAGCACAATTAAAGCAACAATTATTATCCAAGAGTCATCAGACATCAACTTTTCAAGACCAAAGTAAGTGCGCCAAAGGCCAGCTCCAGGTGGGGATCTCCAGATCCTTGAGGGTTTCAATGGTCAAATTGAGAGGGACAGTTAACCTTTCATATCTCAGCCCCTTGGAAGGTCCCAGAAGACCTGTGAATAGGAATGGCCAGTTTCTGTTTCTCTCATCCCCTTTCCCACCAAAGTTTCCTAATTTTCAACACAATTGTTGAAGTTTAAGCTAGTTTCAAACAGAGTGTTAAACAGTTGATAAGAGGAAGTCTCATTCTTTGCCATCAATTACATCTTGAGAAGCTTTAAGGAATTGTCGTTTTTTTCTGATTTCTTAAAAGTATACATATTGTAATTAAGATGAGGAAAACCCACCTTTTGTCTGTAGTGACATTTTAAAGAATTTTTGTTAAAAAAAAAAAAGATTTTTTGTTTATTTGCCAGAGAGAGAGAAAGAGAGAAAGTGAAGCAGAGGGAGAAACAGGCTCCCTGCTGAGCGAGGAACCTGATGCAGGAATTGATCCCAGGACACTTAGATCATGACCTGAGCTGAAGGCAGATGCTTAACCGACTGAGCCACCCCCCGGTAGTGACATTCTAAAATTAATTTTTCTTTACTGTATAACATCTGAGAACTATTTGAGGTAGTTACAAATTTGTTTGCACCATTTATTAAGCTACCAGCAGTGGTTAAATTTATTGAATGCACTGCTGAAATAGAATCCTAGTCAAAGTTTGCTAATTTCACAATTACAATTCGCAACCCACGATTAAATCCTGAATAAATTTTAATTCAAATGATGATTTTTTTAATGAACAAATTCATTTTGTTCATAGATGAGAATAAAATTTGTTCATTAACAAACTTATCCTTTGAATTACAGCTTATTCAGGACTTACTGTGTTTTGAAAGTTATTCTAAGTGCTGGACACAAAGTATATTCCCTGGTGTCACAGAATTTACAGACTAATAAGGGATGGGGTAATTTTGTACCGTGTCAGCTTAGTTCAACTGAAACCACGCTTCTCAGAATCCCCCATCTGTGTGTGGTTTTGGTTTAGTGTTGGGCACAAGAAACATCATGTCGAAATTTGGAAGGGAGGAGGAGGGAAGTAGCAGCTCTAAAAGCTGTTGTAAAGCCAGGCACTGTTGCACACATACACATTGTCTCTGATCTGTTGGCTCATCTTGTCATCAGGCAGCCAGCCAGAGCTCCTGCTGCTCCTTTCTGATCTCCTTCTCCAGCTTCTCTGAGTCCTGGACCAGACATATGGGCATCTCCATAGCAAAGGGTACCGGCTGCTTCTGCATGCTTCCCACACTATCAAGATTGGAGGTTGCCATAGACTGAGTGCTTGTATCTCCTCGAAATTCATATGTTGAGCCCTAATCCTCTACATGATGGTTTTTGGAGGTGAAGTTTTGGAAGGTAATTAAAACAGACCCCAGAGAACTCCCTCATCCCTTCCAATATGAGACATTACAGAGATAAAACAGCATCTGTGAACCAGGAAGTGAGCTGTCACCAGACAACAAAGCCGCTAGTGTCTTTATTTTGGATTTTTCAGCCTCCAGAAATGTAAGAAACAAATTTCTGTTGCTCACAGCCACAGAGTCTCTAGTATTTTATTATAGCAGACTGAGCAGACTAAAACAGAGGTGGTATGAGGTGAACGTGGGTTCGAGTCATCCTCATAGGTTCTTGTTTGTCCTTGCTCTCCCCACTTCCTGCCTAGAATTTCTTCCTGACTGCCAAACCTATAGACCCATGAAGACTTCAGGCCCATCACCAAGGCAGGGCAGCAGTCTTCCATAGACTACTTCACCAGCACCCACAGTTATGTAAGGTCTCACCCTGGATTAAATTTGTCTTTTGATATTACTCAGGGTAGTTCTATTTCCCTGATAAAATCTGAATGATACAAGGAGATAGACTTTGTTCGATGAATCATATAATACTTTACAATTATGATTTGTGTTAAGGGATTTGAAGGAACGTACAAGCTACAATGAGACAATATAAATACAGTGCCTCAACTTTGATTGGGGAAGGAGGTGTCAGGAAAGACTCCTTTGAAGAAGTCATATTTTAGCTGAGACCTGGAGTTTGAGTAAACATTAGCCAGGTCAAGAGTTAGACAAGAGGAGTCAGTGTGAAAGAGCTGTGAGGTCTGCCTCATTGGAAGAACTGAAGGAAGACCAGAGTAACCAGAGCAGAGGGAAAGAGACAGCAAATGGTAGAGAGGGCCCTGGGTTTCATTTCGAGGTCTTGACGCTTTTCTCAAAGAGGATGTGACAGGAGCATCTTTCTGTTTTTAAAAGTTTGCCTGCTTTGTAAAGGAAGTGATTATCTATACATTTGAAAATGATCATCTGATTGTTGAGAAATAGGCATTTTCCATAATGGGATTCAAAGTTTAGCACTTGGCTGCCTCTTGAAATAGAAATAACCTGTCAGAACCTCTCAGCATGGGAAAGAACAGAGACCTGGCCCCAGAGTCCTCCAAGTCTGGCTATCAAGTGTTTAGAGGGTGGTTTAATTACTATTCTTGATGAATCATATTATAGTATCATAGATGTCTTTTGCCTTCATATGGTTAGCAAAGTCTTTAAGACTTTGAAGAAAGTAAGGAAAACTGCAATGTCAAGATTATAACTGCAACAATGAGTTAGATAGAGAAGATTATTTGACCCCAAGTTTAAAAACATGTAGACCTTATTGGGACACCAAGGTCTTAAATATCACCGACTCATCACTTTCCATTAGAACTTAAGTTAGCTACATGCTGACAATTTTGCCTGCAAAAATCATCTTGTTCTGGCAATGTAGATGCCTTTCCACCACCTCTGTTCCACTAGATTTTTGTTATGCATTTTTATTTCTTCTCAGGAAAAAAGGCTTTCGATGACCATAATTCCTCCATATTAAATTTCAAGATTTTATTCCCAAATTGACTCCTTGTTAGCTTAAATAGCCAAAATCTGAATCATATGAAGAAGAGATGACTAACAGAAGTAACGATAATGATGACGATGATAATATCAATGATGAAATGTAGAGGAGGCAAGAAAAGACTGGTTTAAAAACAAGCTTTAGAAATAGACCAATGGAACAGAGTGGAGAGTCCAGATATGGACCCCCAAATCTATGGGCAAATCATCTTTGACAAAGCAGGAAAAAATATCCAGTGGAAAAAAGACAGTCTCTTCAATAAATGGTGCTGGGAAAATTGGACAGCTACGTATAGAAGAATGAAACTAGACCATTCTCTTACACCACACACAAAGGCAAACTCGAAATGGATGAAAGACCTCAACGTGAGGCAGGAATCCATCAAAA
>PITA01005054.1:0-115298 GCA_004023965.1 Spilogale gracilis | reverse complement strand
CCCCAAAAGAAAGTCGGGGTAGCGATTCTCATATCAGACAAATTGGATTTTAGTCTAAATACTATAGTCAGAGACACAGAAGGATACTACATCATTCTCAAAGGGTCTATACACCAAGAAGATCTAAGAATTGTAAATATTTTTGCCCCAAACATGGGAGCAGCCAAATACATAAGCCAACTGTTAAGCAAAATAAAGAGTCATATTGATATGAACACATTAATTATAGGAGATCTTAACACACCACTGTCAGCAATGGACAGATCATCCAAACAGAAAATCACAAAGAAACAAGAGCCTTGAATGACACATTGACCAGATGGATCTCATAGATATATGCAGAACATTCCGCCCTAAAATGGCAGAATACTCATTCTTCTCAAGTGCACATGGAACTTTTGCAGAATAGACCACACACTAGGTCACAAATCAGGGCTCAATCGATACCAGATTGAAATTATTCCCTGCAAATTCTCTGACCACAATGCCATGAAACTGGAACTCAACCACAACAAAAAGTTCAGAAGAAAATCAAACATTTGGAAGCTAAAGATGATCCTGCTCAAGAATCTGTGGATCAACCAGGAAATCAAAGAAGAACTGCAGCACTTCATGGAAACCAATGAGAATGAAGATACATCAATCCAAAACCTATGGGATACAGCAAAGGCAGTTGTAAGGGAGAAATACATAGCCATCCAATCCTCATTCAAAAAAAATGAAAAATCCCGAATACACCAACTTTCATTACATCTTTAAGAACTGGAAAATCAACAAAAAGTTAAACCAACCTCTCACACAAGATGGGAAATAATTAGGATTAGAGCAGAGATGAATGAGTCAGAAACTAGAGATACAGTAGAACACATCAATGAAACTAGAAGCTGGTTCTTTGAAAGAATCAATAAGATTGATAAACCATTCGCCAAACTAATCCAAAAGAAAAGGGAGAAGACCCAGATTAATAAAATTATGAATGAAAATGGAGAGATCACGACTAACACCAAGGAAATAGAAACAATCATCAGAAATTACTATCAACAATTATATGCCAATAAGTTTAACAACCTAGAAGATATGGATACATTCCTAGAAACCTATAAACTTCCAAGACTGAAACAGGAAGACATTCACAATCTGAATAGACCTATATCTAGTAATGAGATTGAAGCAGTGATCAAAAACCCCCCCCAAAACAAGAGTCCAGGACCAGATGGATTCCCTGGGGAATTCTACCAAACATTCAAAGAAGAAATAACACCTATTCTCCTGAAGCTCTTTCAAAAAAATAGAAACAGAAGGAAAACTTCCAGACTCTTTCTATGAAGCCAACATTACTCTAATCCCCAAACCAGATAAAGACCCATCAAAAAGGAGAACTTCAGACCAATATCGCTGATGAATATGGATGTCAAGATTCTCAATAAGATCCTTGCCAACAGGATCCAACAATACATTAAAAATATTATCCACCATGACCAGGTGGGATTTATCCCAGGGATGCAAGGCTGGTTCAACATTTGCAAATCAATCAACGTGATAGAACAAATCAATAAGAGAAGAGAGAAGAACCACATGGTACTCTCAATTGATGTAAAAAAGGCATTTGACAAAATACAACATCTGTTCCTGATTAAAACTCTTCTTAGTATAGATATAGAGGGAATATTCCTCAACCTCATAAAATCTATCTATGAAAAACCCACAGCGAATATCATTCTCAACGGGGAAAAACTGACAGCCTTCCCTCTGAGATCAGGAACACGACAAGGATGCCCACTCTCACCACTACTATTCAACATAGTGTTAGAAGTCCTAGCAACAGCAATCAGACAATAGAAAGAAATAGAAGGTATCCAGCTTGGCACAGAAGAAGTCAAACTCTCTCTCTTTGCAGATGACATGATACTCTATGTGGAAAACCCAAAAGACTCTATCCTCAAACTATTAGAACTCATACAACAATTTGGTAGTGTGGCAGGATACTAAATCAATGCATAGAAATTAGTTGCATTCTTATACACTAACAATGAAAATATAGAAAGGGAAATCAGAGAATCGATTCCATTTACTTTGGTATAGCACCAAAACCCATAAGATACTTAGGAATAAACCTAACCAAAGAAGTTAAGGGTCTGTACTCGAGGAACTACAGAACACTAATGAAAGAAATTGAAGAAGACACAAAAAGATGGAAGACCATTCAATGCTCATGGATCAGAAGAATAAACATTGTTAAAATGTCTATACTGCCCAGAGCAATCTATACTTTCAATGCCATTCCAATCAAAATTCCACCAACATTCTTCAAAGCATTGGAACAAACAATTCTAAAATTTATATGGAACCAAAAAAGACCCCGAATTGCTAAGGAATTGCTGAAGAAGAAAAACAAGCTGGGGGCAACTCGTTACCTGACTTCAGGCTTTATTACAAAGCAGTGATTACCAAGACAGCATGGTACTGGGACAAAAACAGACAAATAGACCAATGGAACAGAGTAGGGAGTCTAGATATGGACGCACAAATCTATGGCCAAATCATCTTTGACAAAGCAGGAAAAAATATCCAGTATAAAGAAGGCAGTCTCTTTAATCAATGGTTCTGGGAAAATTGGACAGCTACATATAAAAGAATGAAACTAGACCATTCTCTTATACCACACACAAAGGCAAACAAAATGGATGAAAGACCTCAACGTGAGGCAGGAATCCATCAAAATCCTGGAAGAGAACATAAGCAGTAACCTCTTTGACATCAGCCACACCGACTTCTTTCAAGACACATCTCCAAAGGCAAAGGGGACAAAAGCAAAAATGAACTTTTAGGACTTCATCAAAATAAAAAGCTTCTGTACAGCATAGGAAACAGTCAACAAACCAAAGAGGCAACCCATGGAATGGGAGAGGATATTTGCCAATGACATTATAGACAAAGGGCTAATATCCAAGATATATAAAGAACTACTCAAACTCACCATCCAAAAAGAAGATGAACACATCAAAAAATGGGCAGGAGACATGAAGAGGCACTTCTCCCTAGAAGATATACAAATGGCTAACAGACACATGAAAAAATGTTCAGCGTCACTAGCTATCAGGGAAATTCAAATCAAAACCACACTGAGATACCACCTTATACCAGTCAGAATGACCAAAATTAACAAGACAGGAAACAACAAGTGTTGGAGAAGCTGCGGAGAAAGGGGAACCGTCTTACACTGTTGGTGGAAATGAAATTGGTGCAGCCACTTTCGAAAACAGTGTGGGGATTCCTTAAAAAATTAAAAATAGAGCTACCCTATGACCCTGCAATTGCACTACTGGGTGTTTACGCCAAAGTTACAGATGTAGTGAAAAGAAGGCCCTTATGTACCCCAATGTTCATTGCAGCAATGGCTACAATCACCAAATTATGGAAAGAGCCAAGGTGCCTTTCAACAGATGAATGGATAAAGAAGATGTGGTACATATATACAATGGAGCACTACGCATCCATCAGAAAGGATGAATATCCAACCTTTGTAGCAACATGGACTGGATTGGAAGAGATTATGCTGAGTGAAATAAGCCAAATAGAGAAAGTCAAGTATCACATGGTTTCACTTACTTGTGGTGCATAAGGGGTAATATAGAGGGCAGTAGGAGAAGGAAAGGAAATGGGAAGTAGGGTAATTCAGGGAGAGAAACGAAACATGAGAGACTTTGGACACAGAAACAAAGGACTTTGAGGGAGGGGGTGGGGGATTGGAGAGCCTGGTGGTAGGTACTGAGGACACGTATTGCATGGAGCACTGGGTTGGGGCATGGGCAATAAATCTTGGAACACTGAAAAAATAAAATAAATTTAAAGTCAAAAATAAAATGAAATAATTGTATAATGGGTTGCCTAGGTGGTTCAGTCAGTTAAGCATCTGCCTTTGGCTCAGGTCATGATCCTCCTGATCCTGGAGTCCTGGGATTCAGCCCTGCACTGGCTCCCTGCTCAGTGGGGAGTCTGCTTCTCCCTCTGCCTCTCACTTTACTTGTTCTCTCTCTCACTCCCCCTTTCTGAAATAAATAATATAAAATAAAATAAAATAAATCTTAAGTAACTGTATAAAATAGGGTTATTATGCTTAAAAGAGATAATATTTATTGCTTGGTTTATAACAAGTATACAACAAATGTTAGCTGTTATCATCATTGTGCTCAATATCATGTCATTATTATTGTACATTTTATATATATATGATTCACACTGCAATATCATCCTCATATGCACATTTAAACATTTCTCTTAAATTATGCTTTTGAAATATTATAAGAAATAGAATTACAGGGGCGCCTGGGTGGCTCAGTTGGTTAAGCGACTGCCTTCGGCTCAGGTCATGATCCCAGAGACCCGGGATGGAGTCCCACATCGGGCTCCCTGTCGGCAGGAAGCCTGCTTCTCCCTCTCTCACTCCCCCTGCTTGTGTTTCCTCTCTGGCTGTGTTTCTGTCTGTCAAAATAAATAAAATCTTAAAAAAAAAAAATAGAATTACAGTATCAGACTAGTTGAAAACTTTTGAAAAACACTGACAAATTATCCAAAAAACGTAACAAATTAGACTAGGAATGTTAGTGTAGGTATTTCTTCATGCTATTATTTATATATCTAATTTTACATGTTTATATAATAATACAAATAAGATGTCAAGCTGTAATTTTATTTTTTCAGACAATTTATCTCTGATTTTAACATTTATATGATTTTCCTCTGGGCATATTCTTTTCTAAATTCAATCTAAACCTCATGTAGTTATCCCTTAACTGTTCAAAGTGGTTAGTAAGACTCTATTTTATATAGTAATAACATTAACACTTTCTTCTGCCATTATTTTATAAATGCTGATTCAGAGTCTACTGTATACTATTTAATTTTGCTTATGATGTTTTATGAAAAGTAGACTAATTAAAAACTTTTTATTAATCTTCTCTATTATGATATACTCAGAGTTTATAGAGCACGGAAATAATCTAGACCTGGGAAGCAGTATTGATTCTTGCCCATAAAATGTTTTACTTCCTTCTTTTTTTTTTTTTTAAGAAATTATTGATACCTCTTTAAGTTCTTACAATGACTCTCCAACTATTTTTTTTTAAAGATTTTATTTATTTATTTGACAGAGAGAGAGATCACAAATAGGCAGAGAGGCAGGCAGAGAAAGAGGGGGAAGGAGGCCCCCTGCCGAGCAGAGAGTCCAATGTGGGACTCGATCCCAGGACCCTAAGATCATGACCTGAGCAGAAAGAAGGTAGAGGCCCAACCCTCTGAGCCACCCAGGTGCCCTCTCCAAATATTTCTTAAAGCAATAGTAGTAATTAATGTTATTCCAAAGAAATGATTTTTAGGTGAAATTAATGTATAAAAGGCATAAATTTTAAAAAGCATATATCAGTTTATAACCATTTCTCTAATGCTGTATGTGTGGAAATATAGTTTATTTGAACTTTTAAGAGTCTTTTAAGATTTTAAGAATATTAAATTCTGTCTCTTTGCCTCTGTCTTTGTCTCTCTATATATATTTATAGATAAGATATCATCAATATATCTACTAGATAAGTGTATTAGTTTATGTATCTAATAAAGATATGTACATTATATAATGTATAAAGTGAATATAAATATGTAATGATGTTATGTATTATATATTTATTTTTTACCTATAAATATATCTACTAGATGTAAATGACATAATATATAATATGGATACAAATGTGTATATCATATACATATAGTGAGTGATTACATATATGAATGATATTGATGCTATAAAAACACAATTAGCATTTTACTAAATTATTACTATTATACTAAAAAGTATACAACTGAATGAAAATGTAATTATCTAATAAATTCAGTTCACATGATTGGATCTGAATTATCTGATCTGAATTTACACTGAAGGTTTGAATCCTTATTATCTGTAAAACTGAATATTCGTATATCCTCAGACTGATATTCCAGGTTGAAAATTATTTTAATTCAAAGCTCATGTATGTATGATTTAAAGGTCAGTCAATTCATCATAAGCTTTTGCTTGATTTTTCATGAAGTTTCTTCACTCCAATTAGGATACTCACATTTCACACAAATTTGAGTAGAATATCTCAAAACTCTCAGGACAAGCTTATGGGATTATTTGCAACTCATATTTGTCATAGAATATGATTTTGACATAGAAGTATAGACTTAAGTTGTCTACTAAGTAAAAGAAGTGTTTATTTGTGTGTCTATTTACAAGCTAATTCACATGTGTTTTGAATGAGGTATTTCCTGAATATGTGAATTCTTCTATATTGTCCTCATGATTTTTATTCAGTGTTAGAGTTGCCCTCTGATTGTAAAACACAGTGTTATGTTTTATGGAATTAATTAGCCATTTACGCTTGGTAAGGGCTTGAAAAGTTTATAAGTATGGAAGGTTACTCAATACAGCTTTCATCCTAGTGGAAAATATTACAAAGAGAATGATTATGTGTTTTGGTCACTGTAGATCAATAAATTTTAGAGTGAATGGAAAAGAAGAGAATAATAATGTTTGCCAAAGGCATTACAATATTAATCATGTTAATATAGTCATTCTAAGTTAAAGAGGAGAAACTAACATCCTATAATTTATAAATAAATCCAAAGTTTCTAAAGTTGCACTTATAGTAGACCAACAGGAGTTAATACAGAAAAATAAAAATGATATTTTTGTGACATTAAACAAAATCTCCCATTTTGAATATGGATTTAATACCATGCTTTTTAAGGGCAGACAGGTCTGAAGGCCTTTCCCAGTCATAGTTCCCTTCTTATTCCATCTCCATGACAAATAGATTCAAAAAGCTTTTTTTTTTTTTTTTTTTAAGTAGGGGCTTTTTTCAACATGGGGCTTAAATTCATGACCCTGAGATCAAGACCTGAGCTGAGATCAAGTCAGATGCTTAACTGACTGAGCCACCCTGGCATCCTGATTTAGTACTATTTTTTTTCTGATGTCAGAGACAAAACACAAGTAAGAGTAAAGGCATAATAAAAATAATGACCTAAATATAGTAATAGTGGTTAGCATTATTTATTTTTTGTTATTTATCAGTGTAAAGAGCTGTACATGAATTATCTAATTTAATTCTCACAACAGCCTTATGGGGCTCTTCTACAAGCTATTTAATGTGTCAGAAAACTTAAATAGCTTGGAATAGCTTACCCCAAGCAACATTTTTAATATAGTGTGATACTAGGATTTAAATGCAGTTTAGGAAGATTGGAATGGTTGAGTCATGTAATTTTATGTTCTGTAGAAATGGCTGATGAATGATGGTCCACTGGCTGACCACCTGTTTTTCTAAAGTTTTATGGGTTTAAAAATTTGCAGAAAGGAAACTTCATTCTCAAAGAGTGACCATAGAGTACAGCCTCAGCAATGGGGAGTGGACTGAGCAGAATGCACAATGATTAAGAGTGAAAAACATACACTACTGCAGGCTGTGCCTCTGACTATGGTCCCTCATAGAGAAGCTTATGCATTAGGCCATGCCAGGGGCCAGAGGTGCTCTGGGTTTCTACCCTGCCACTGCTCCTAACCTCAGGAGAGGAAATACCCCAATCCTCTGGCCTTGACCCACTCTAGGCCTTATATGTCTTGGTCCTTTTGTCAATGTTTAATAGTTTTTAGCCACCTGCCCCCATTCTCTCTTTTAGCAGTGATCTGGATGTTTAATAATTTTTAGCCACCCACCCCCATTCTCTCTTTTAGCAGTAATCTGGGTGTTAAATGATAAATTTTAACTGCCTCTTGGTGAAACGTTTTTAATAAATGCTTTTTTACTTCTTAAAAAAAAAAATTGGTGAATATTTATTCAGTTATGTGTGCTCAGTGTGAGACCCTGAACGACTTGGCAGAAAACAATGACTAGGCATCTGGGAGCTCCACAGAGATTCCACAAGTTACACTATGCTAAAAAACAGAGGCATGCACAGACCAGAGTGAAAAACAAACTGAACAGGCCAGATATTCAGCTGAGTTTCCCAAAAGGGCTTCATTAGCAGTAGCACTACACTAGACCTAGAGTAAGGTCTCTATAATGTCTCACTAACAAAACTTAAATATAAGTCTCAAGAGGATCAAGTTTACTTCCCAGCAATTTACCTGCCTTCCAAAATAAAATTCAACACTCTATTGAAAGACAAGAAAACTTCAACTTTGAACAGAAATATCTATAATGACCAACATAAAATGTTTTTAAAAAAGAAAATATATATATATATATATGACATGGAAAGAAGCCAAATTATGTGACCCATCAGAAGGAATATAGTAAGTCAATAGTAATAGATCCAGATATGACATGGATTTCAGCACTAGTAAATGTGAACTTTAAAAGTATAATTATAAATGTGATTAAAGAAGTAATGTAAAACATTAGGGCAGCAAATCATGGCCCACAAACTGGCCACCTATTTTTGCAATAGTAAGTAGCTAAACCTCATCATTTACATAATGTCTAGTGATGCAATTGTCAGACAACAGCAGAACTGGGTAGTTGTGACATAGGCTATATGACCTGGAGGCTTAAAATACTTACTATTAGGATCTTTAAAAAAAATGTTACTTGGTTCCTGGAAAAGATAAATATAATGAGTGAGCAGAAAGGAGATTTTGGTATAGAAATAAACACAAGGTATGAAGAGCATAAGTAGCAAAGATGTTATAAATGTAAAATCCTGTTTTTCCCTTTTTTTTAATTTCTTTAATAAAAAATAGTTTACTAGCTAAACAGAAATAATAAAATTATTCTGTGAAGTTTGTTTTCCCATTACCAAATAGGCCAAACTAACATCTTTTAGAACCATCTTTCTTCTTGGGATATATATCTGTTATTCTCTACTGGGGATTTATTCAACTATAACATACAGAATACTGAAGTATTAATTAATACCTCATTTTGTATTTGTCAGAAAAACAACTACATTATGGGATGAATAATATATTAAGAAATAAAATAGAGGTCAACAGTGGTAAAGATTCAGACAAAGGTTCATAAACATACATTCTTTTAATTCTTCTAAATATTAATTATTTTAATACTTTTATCTTATAAGTAAAATGGCATAAAATTAGCTTATGGTGGGGCACCTGGGTGGCTCAGTTGGTTAAGCGACTGCCTTCAGCTCAGGTCATGATCCCAGAGTTCTGGGATGGAGCGCAGCATCCAGCTGCCTGCTCGGCCAGAAGCCTGCTTCTCCCTCTCTCACTCCCACTGCTTGTGTTCCCTCTCTCGCTGTGTTTCTCTCCGTCAAATCAATAAAATCTTAAAAAAAAAAAAAGTAACATTAAAAAAATTAGCTCATGGAATTCTATGGTAATGCAAGAATCCATATTGGTAAGCCTTAAAGAATATTTTAAAAAATATAATAAAAAAGAATTAGTACAAAAAAGGACAGCAATAAAAAAAAGAAAGAAGAAACAGATAGGGAAAATATAAAAGAAAAAATCAATATGAAAGTCTTAAGCCTACTATTAATCTATTAATCTAAACTATAAACCTACTTTTCATCTATTAATTTTCAGGAATTTTTCTGTACTGGGCTTAAGTGTGGCATTCTTTATGTGTATCTTGCATAATATGTGGCTTGATTTATACTATCCATTTTGGAAACTTCTTCCTTTCTTTCCAAAAATCTCTTCAATGATTGATTCTATCCTATTCTAATTCTTCTCTTGTGCAATAGTATTTATATTTTTTTACTTTTTATTTTGTTCTATATATCTCACCTGATCTCTTCTGTATTTTCATACCTTTGTCTCTCTATTCTTCAGTCTGAATATTTCTCAAATCTATTTTCAGTTCAATATCTCTTATTGTCCATTAAGTCTGTTACACTCATAATTTATTAGATGTTTTTAAATCCCTATTTGCTTCTCCTTTATAACATCTGCCAATATTTTCCTTGTCATCTCTTATATCCTTAGATTTACTTATCATATTTTAAAGTCCTTGTTTAAGGGGAGCCTGGGTGGCTCAGTTGGTTAAGCGACTGCCTTCGGCTCAGGTCATGATCCTGGAGACCCGGGATCGAGTCCCACATCGGAATCCCTGCTCGGCAGGAAGCCTGCTTCTCCTCCTCTCACTCCCTCTGCTTGTGTTCCCTCCCTGGCTGTGTTTCTCTCTGTCAAATAAATAAAATCTTTAAAAATAAACAAACAAACAAACAAACAAATAAATAAATAAGTCCTTGTTTGAAAATTCCCTTAAAAAATATCTCTGATCACTTATATTTTGAATTTTTCTTCTTTGTAAAAAAGTCCTGTGTTCTAAACTTCATACATAGGTGTGTGTGTGTGTGTGTGTGTGTGTGTGTGTGTGTGTGTATGTGTGTGTGTGTATTTGGAGAGACGGGTACATACGTGAGGCTTTTGTTGTCATCTTCCTTCAGAAAACATTTATGGTTTCTTGGGGCAAGCAACTATTCTCTGCATAGCAACAATCCTGTACCACTTATCCCAGCTGGAGACTATGATGATGTGAAATCAGGCTCTAGTCTCTTGTGATCTCTTTATGCTTCACCTTTCATTCCAATGTGGACTATTCAGATTCTCTATTAATAGCTTGGGAAATTTATGAGGTCTATTTCAAAAGGGCCCCCAAATTCCCATGGACTGCAAAAAATCTCTGCTCAGATTCTCAGCCTATTGCTGTTGCTTTCCCTTTTTAAATCAGTAATCATTTCAAAAGGAAAAGTGGTCCCAAACACCCGTATTATCACTCTGTACTTACCGTCAATCTAAGATTACAGCTCCCCAAATTTTCACAATGTTTGTAGATTTCCATTGCCTTGATACAAAAGATTTTCACATGTTGTCAAGATTTTTGAGGAAGAGTGGATTATAACCTCACGTGATTTTTAGAATTACCTTCTCTTTTGTCTTGTCTTCTTAGCTTATTCAGGTTTCTTAATGACCAGTGGGTATTAGTTTTTACATACTGTAATCTTTTTTCTCCCCACATATTGTGATCTTTGATTTTTAAATTGATAAGCTTTACATTATTTTTTAAAATTATAAAAGATTTTATTTATTCATTTGAGAGAGAGAATTGAAGGGGTGATAAGTAGAGGGAGAAGGGCAAGCAGACTCTACACTGAGCACAGAGCACAATGTGGGGCTCAATCTCACAACCCTAAGATCATGACTTAAATCAAAATCAAGAGCTGCATGCTCAATAAACTGAGCCACCCAAATGCCCCCAGTTTTACTTTAAAAAGAAAAAAAAACATAGGCCTTCATGGTTAAAGGTTAGAGCAGGTATTTGGAGTATACTTATAAAGGGTCGAATAGACTGGAATACCCAAAAATGTAAATACACATTCATAGGCTATAATATAATAACAAGGCCAAACTGAAATTGAAGGACATTTTCTCTTGGATTTGAAGGGGAAAAATCATGGAAAAATCAATAACTATAACATTAGCATTCATTCAATAGGAAGTGATTCATAATTCATTTCACCATCTCATCTATATTTTACTGATGTGAGCAAATAGAAATGTATGGTTTGTAATAAATAAGTTATGGATATGCTTTATGTTTAATATATGTAACCTTGATTTAATATAATTTTTTACAGGTCCAATAATGCTGACTTCTATGATTTATAACTTTTTCCCTAACATTTTGTGATCAAAAGATAATGCTGATAACTCTCAAATGAGTTTTTTTCTCAATATTACCCAGAGACTATTCATTTATTATTAAATTTTATGAAATTTCTTAGTCAGAGTACTTGGTATAGACTTTTTTTCCAGATAGAATATATTCCTCATTACTCCTTTCACAGCAAAATGTCTCTTTCTTACTTATGTTTCTGACCAAACACCTATACAAATAAAGCAATCCACCTATAAAAACAATTAAGATTGGTATAAACTTGTACAATGAAACTACAAAGCAGATTTTTAAGTAATTATTGTCTTAGCAAAATGGTTCCAGTAAATAAAGAATGACCAAAACAGGAGAGAGGAATAAATTCAGAGTAGGAGAGGAAGAAAGTCAGAAACAGAATCAAGGAAAGAAAAAGAAGAAGAGCAAATATTCTGATGAAAAAAGTGAAGATCTAAAAGTGAAGCTTATTGAAGGTGATTATAGGTAAAATGTCAATTTGGTTATGGTTTTAAGTATGATACTTTGTGTTTTTTTTAATTTTTGTATGCAATTATTTATTTTTGTTCTATTTTCTTTTTTTAAAAGATTTATTTATTTATTTATTTATTTATTTATTTATTTATTTATTTGACAGAGAGAGAGAGAGAGATCACAAGTAGGCAGACAGGAAGAGAGAGAGGAGGAAGCAGGCTCCCCATGGAGCAGAGCCCAATGTGGGCCTCGATCCCAGGACCCTGAGATCATGACCTGAGCTGAAAGCAGAGGCTTTAACCCACTGAGCCACTCAGGCCCCCTGTTCTATTTTCTTCATAGAAAATAAAGTTATGCTTTTGGGATCCTGGTAGGGAGAGAGGAAGTACTGATGTTCTGCCTTGCTTTTAAGTGAATTGGGAAGAATGAGCAATAGTCTTGTCTATAAGGACTGCTATAACAAAAATATCACATCCTGCTTAGCTTAAACAACAACACTTAAATCTTAACAATTCTGTATGTAGGCTGAAAGTCAAGGATCAAGGCACAGGCAGATTCATGTCTGGGAAAGTCTACTTTCTGGCTCATAAATGACCTTCTCATGGTGTCTTCCCATGGCAAAAGACGCAAGGGAGTTCTCTGAGGTCTTTTATAAGAGCACTGATTGCATTTATGAGGACTCTGTTCTCATAATCTAATCACCTCCCAAGAACCCTTGACCAAATACCATCACACTGGGGATTAGGTTTCAATATATGAATTTTGGAGTGGTCACGGTCTCTAGAATTCTGCCCTGGTTCCCCAAAATTCATGTACGTGTTACTTGCAAAATAAGTTCATTCCATATTAACTTTTCCAGTATCAACTCAAAAGTCTAAAGTATAAAATCTCACCAAAATCAGATACAGGTAAGACTGTATGTGTGATTCATCCTGAGGCAAACTGCTGTCCAGATGTGAAACTTGTAAAACCAAATAAATTATGTGCTTCCAAAATACAAGGGTGAGACACACATTAGATAACATTTCCATTCCAAAAGAGAAATAAGAAAGAAGGAAGAGGTAATATGTTCCAGGTAAGTCTGAAACCTAATGGGGGAAAATAACAATAAACCTTCAATCTCAAAAGTGATTCTCTTTGGCTCAGTACTCTGTCTTCATGGCCTTCTGGGGGAAGTGTCACTCCCAGGGCTCAGGGGGACAGCCCTATAGTGGCTCGCTGCCTAGGTATCTCCAGTCTGACAGGTGGCTCCATCTTTTGAAATCCAGGTAGAGGTGGACATGCCCCTTGGGCTTTCACACTCTGAGGACTGTGGCTAGAGAAAGCTACAAGATTTGCTTCCTGTGCACTTCTGAGGGGAGACCATCACTGCATAGGGGTTTACCAAAACCATACCTGGGATAGGGGAGGATCCTGGTGCCAGAGTGTGAAGGGATCGTGCAATGTGAGATGGCACCTGGCATTCTGCAGGAAGTGTGCTGCCCGGTCCCATAGGCAGGGCTCCTCCTTTGAAACCACACTATCTCCGGGTGAATGCATTCTGGACCTGTGATTGGTGTGGCAGCCTTCATAATCTCTGAATTGCCTTTGGGGTCATTCTTCCATGATCTTGAACAGTAGCTCCAGGTTGCTGTTGAGATGGTTGACTCACACAAATGTTCTTATCAAATGGTCAATTGGCTACACCCCCTTTTTTTTTTCCAACAATTCCATCTTTATGTCATTTCTCTCTTTGCGTGGTTTACTATAAGCAATCAGAAAGAGATAAGCCAATCTTCAACATTTTACTTAAAAAGAGCTTCAAATAAATATTTAACTTAATTACCACAAATTCTACCTTCCACAAAACAACAGAACACAAACACAATTAAAGTCTCTGCCACTTTATAACAAGGTCTGCCTTGCCTTCATTTCTGCTTATATATTCTTCATTTCCATCTGAGACCTCAATGGAATGGCCTCTACTGCTCTTATTTGTCCCAACATTCTGTTTAGAATTACATGAATATTCTCAAGTATGAGGCTTTCTCTATAGCTCTTTTTTACCCCACTGTTACCAAAGTTGCCTTTAAAGGTGTAGGTCCATGGCAACGTAGACTTTCTCTAGCATTGCTTCAAAACTCTTCCAGGCTCTACCCATTCTTCAGGTTCAAAGCTCCTTCCAGATTTTTACTTACTGCTTACGGAAGCATCCCACTTCTTAGAACCAATTTCTGTTTTAGTCTATTTGGGTTTCTTTCTTCTTCTCTTCTCTTCTTCCTCCCTCCTCCCTTTATTCCTTCCTTTCTTTCTTTTTCTTTCTCTCTCTCCTCTCTTTTTTTCTTAAAGATTTGATTTGTTTATTTGACAGAGAGAAACACAGCTAGAGAGGGAACACAAGCAGGAGTGAGATGGAGAGAAGCAGGCTTCCTGCCAAGCAGGAAGCCCAATGCAGGGCTTGATCCTGGGATTCTGGGATCATTCCTGAGCCAAAGGCATACATTTAATGACTGAGACACCCAGATGCCCTCATTTGGATTTTTGCTACAAAAATCTTTAGACTGGATGGATTATTTTATAGTTCTGGAGACTGGAAGTCAAAAATCAAGCTGCCCACAGATTCAGTGTATAAGTGCTACATCCTTGTTCATAAATGGCTGTATCCTTGCTGTAACCTCAAATGGCAGCAGAAGCAAGCAAGCTCTCTGGAATCTCTTTTATAAGGGCACTAATTCCGTTCATGAGATCTCTACCCTCATGACTTCCCAAAAGTCCCACCTCCAAATACCATCACACAGGAAATTAGTTTTCAGCTTATGAGTCTAGGACAATACAAACATTGGGTTTATGACAAAGACCAATAGTCTCTGATTAACAACTTGCTTTGGTTAAGAAAAAGTCCCTTTAAGGGGCACCTGGGTGGCTCAGTCAATTAAGTGCCAGAATTAAATAAACTGATACCATTCTATTTAAACTCTTAAAAAAGGACGAACACTAAAAATTGAAAATTGTGTTTTTAGCTACATTGGAAAAAGCACAGTAACAATCAAAATGATGTTTTGATAACATTTTCAAGTAATTATAAAATGTGTCAAATGTTTTCTGATATAAATTAAATTTTTGAGAAACAATATACTTTTTTTAAAAAAATATTTTATTTATTTATTTGACAGAGAGAAACACAGCGAGAGAGGGAACTCAAGCACGGGGAGTGAGAGAGGGAGAAGCAGTCTTTCCACAGAGCAGGGAGCCCGATGTGGGGCTTGATCCCGGGTCTCTGGGATCATGACCTAAGCCGAAGGCAGTCACTTAACCAACTGAGCCACCCAGGCGCCCTGAGAAACAATATACTTTTTAAAGACAAATCATATGATGATAAAAAGTATTATAATATCTAAATACTGAAAACTTACAGTATATTTTTTATTTCCCATGTTTGTATTTTATGTGTATGAAATGGTATTATATATTTTAGGTGTCATCTAAAAAGTATTCAGTCTTTTTTAAAATTATGATTTCTCCAAATTATTCTTCTTTAGTAGTGTAATCATACCAGTACTACTGAGAAGGTAATCTTAATATAATTAGTATTCTAAAAAAAATAAAGTGGGATTTACATAGTCTAAGTTGTTTTCCTTTTAACATTCAAGACAGTCTTACTTTGTTGAGAGCTTTTTCATGAATGGATATTATACTTTGTCAAATGATTTTTCTGCATCTATTGAAATGATCATATGGTTCTTATCCTTCCTTTTATTAATGTGGCATGTCATGTTGATTGATTTGTGAATACTGAATCACCCTGGCAACCCAAGAATAAATCCCATTTGATCATGGTGAATGCTTCTTTTAATATATTATTAGATTCAATTTTCTAGTATTTTACTGAGAATTTCTGTATCCATGTTCATCAGGGATATTGGCTTGTGCTTCTCTTTTTTAGTGGAATATTTATTTGGTTTTGGTATCGGGGTAATGCTGGCCTCATAGAGTGAATTTAGAAGTTTTTCTTCATTTTCTATTTTTTGGAGTAATTTGAGAAGAATCAATATTAAGTTTAAATCAATATTAAATTTTCTTTAAATGTTTGATAGAATTCGCCTGTGACCCCATCTGGCCCTGGACTTTTGCTTATTGGGAGATTTCTGATTAAAGACTGAAATTCTTAGCTGGCTATTGGTCTTTTCAAGTTTTCTATTTCTTCCTATTTCAGCTTTGGTAGTTTATATGCCTCTAGGAATTTATTCATCTCCAGTAGGTTGTCCTTTTTTTTTTATTTTAAGATTTTATTTATTTATTTGACAGAGAGAAACACAGTGAGAGAGGGAACACAAGCAGGAGGAATGAGAGAGGGAGAAGCAGGCTTCCTGCCGAGTAGGGAGCCCGATGTGGGGCTCGATCCTGGGTCTCCGAGATCATGACCTGAGCAGAAGGCAGTCGCTTAATCAACTGAGCCACCCAGGCGCCCCTAGGTTGTCCTTTTTGTTGTCATGTAGTTTTTCATAGTATTCTCTTATAACTGTTTGTATTTCTCCTCTCTCATTTGTGATTTTACTTATTTGGGTCCTTTTTATTTTCTTTTTTAAATTCTGGCTCGAGACTTATCAATTTTATTGATTTTTTTCAAAGTACCAGCACTCTTGGTTTCATTGATGTGTTCTACTATTTTTGTTTGTTTGTTTGTTTTTCCAGTTTCTATCTCATGCATTTCTGCTTGAATACTTATTATTTCCTTTCTTCTGCTGGCTTAAACTTTGTTTGTTTAGAGGCAACACACCTCAACATAATAAAGTCCATATACAAGAAACCCAGGATCCTGGGTGGCTCAATTGTTAAGCGTCTGCCTTCCACTCAGGTCATGATCCTGGAGTCCCAGAATCGAGCCCCACGTCCAGCTCCCTGCTTGGCAAGAAGGCTGCTTCTCCTCTCTCACTCTCCCTGCTTATGTTCCCTCACAATCTGTGTTTCTCTCTGTCAAATAAATAAATAAAATAAAATAAAATAAAAAAGAAACCCACAGTTACTCTCATCCTCAATAGGGAAAAATTGATAGCTCTTCTTCTACTGTCAGGAATGAGAAAGGGATATTCACTCTCACCACTGTTATTTTACACAGTAGTGGAAGCCCTATATTCAGAATCAAGACAACAAAAAGAAATAAAAGGCACCCAAATAGGCAAGAAAGAAGTCAAACTTTCATTATTCACAGATGACATGATGCTCTATGTAGAAAACCCAAGAAGACTCCCGCCAAAATTGCTAGAACTGATATGCAAATTTAGTAAAGTCACAGGATACAAAATCAGTATACAGAATCTATTACATTCTTTACATTTATAATGAAGCAACAGAAATAGAAATTAAGGAATCACTTCATTTAGAATTTCACTAGGAATAATCCTAACTAAAAGGTAAAAGACCTCTACTCTGAAAACTATAGAAGACTGATGAAAGAAATTGAGGAGAACATAAAGAATTGGAAAAACATGCCATGTTCATGCATGGGAAGAATATTGTTAAAATGTCTATACTACCCAAGCATTCTACATATTTAATGCAATCACTATCATAACTTCAACAGAATTTTTCACAGAGCTAGACACAACAATCGTAAAATTTGTATGGAACCACAAAAGACCCCAAATAGCCAAAGCAACCTTGAAAAAGAAAAGCAAAGCTGGAGGCATCAAAATTCCAGACCACAAGTTATATTACAAAGCTGTAGTGATCAAGTCAGTATATTACTGGCACAAAAACAGACCCACAGATCAACAGAAAAAGCCAAAATGAACCTACAGCTATATGGTCAATTAATTTTCAAGAAAGCAGAAAAGAATATCCAATGGGGAAAAAAAAAGTTTCTTCAACAAATGGTGTTGGGAAAACTAGACAGCAATATGCCCAAGAATGAAACCGAATCACTTTTTTACACCATACACACAATAAATTCAAAATGGATGAAAAACATAAATGTGAGATAATATACCATCAAAATCCTAGAGGAGAACACAAGCAATAAGATAAAGTCAATAACACAAAAAAACAACAGATGTTGGCCAGGATTGGAGAAAGGGGTAAACTTTTGCTCTGCTGGTAGGAATGCAAACTAGTGCAGCCCCTGTGGAGAACAGAATGGAGGTTCCTGAAAAGGAAAATAGAACTTTCCTATGATCCAGCAATTGCACTACCAGGTATTTAAACAAAGAATACAAAAATATTAATTCAAAGGGATACATGCAACTTGATTTTTATACAGCATTATCTATAATAACCAAATTATGGAAACAGCCCAAATGCCCAGAGACTGACGAGTGGATAAAGAAAAATAATGTATACTTACAATAAATTTTACTCAGGCATAAAAAAGAATGAAATCTTGCCATTTGCAAAGACATGGATGGAACTAGAGATTATTATGCTAAGTGAAATAAATCAGTTGGAGAAAGACAAATACTATATTATTTCACTTATATGTGGAATTTAACAAACAAAACAAAACAGCAAAAGGGAAAAAAGGAGAAAGAGAGAGAAACCAAGAAACAGAGTGTTAACTATAGAGAACAAATGGATAGTTACCAGAGGGGAGGGGGAGAGTTGAATAAGTGATGGGGATTAAGGAGACCACTTGCTCTGAAAGCATCGGTGTTGTATGGAACTGTTGAATCACTCTATTGTACACGTGAAACTAATATTACATTGTATATTAACTACCTGGATTTTAACCTAAAACTTAAAACGTAAATTAATTAAAAACAAAACAAAACAAAAAAGCAAAAGTCTTACAGCTCTTTGCTTTATAATAAAAATGTTCTAAACATAAAGCTTTTGAAGATATCTATAAAACTAATACATATTAGCATTTTTTTCTTTTTTTAATCCTGATTCTCATTTCTGACCACTTCTACAAAATCTAATAGTCTAAAATGAGCATGTTGTCCAATCATCTGGCCAAACACATTATCTTATAGGAACTTATATATATGTATGCAATGATATGCTTCCAAATGTAGATGATTTTACCTGTATTGTTTATTACACAAACAGTGTCTTCTGAAAAGAAGTCAGCCAGAAATTTCCCGTCATATTTTCTTGATAGACAATGTAATTAAAAGAATAAAAATAGCGAGGTGCCTGGGTAGCTCAGTCGGTTAAATGACTGTCTCTTGTATTAGCTCAGGTCATGATCTCAGGGTTCTGCCATCAAGCCCTGCCTCAGGTTCCATGCTCAGTAGGGAGTCAGCTTGAGGATGCTCTCCTTCTACTTCTGTCCCTACCCCCATTTGGGCTTTCTCTCTCTTTGTCTCTCTCTAAGAATAAATAAATCAAAAACAACAACAACTGAAAATAGCACTGAGAATCAAGATTGCTCTCTGTATAATCCTTTTGCTTAATATCTGGTTGTGTTGGCCCAATCAATGTTTTATTCAGTTCTCTGCTTTCTCTATGAAATACAAATTATACCACATGTTCATTTAGGTCATTAAACTGTAAGAATTAAATAAAATGTGTCTAAGAGGATAAGTCATCTAAATAGGAAAACTGACTGAATTTGCCAAGTATAGTTTTCTTCAATGCTCCCAAAGGCACCAACAGTGCATGTATTAATATTGCTGACATGATTAAGATAACATGTGAAAACACACTGAAAGCTACAAGGTTTTGAAAAGTAACTGATGCCATTTTCTTTATTATGGGTTGTGTTACTCTTATGTACTCTACTCTTTGTATCTACATTCTTTTGACTGAATCAACTTTTAATTAACCACAGAAGAATTCTCTAGTTCTAGCCATGAATCCCGATAAACAATATCTTAACCCCAGGGGCAGGGAAATAAATCAATCTCCCTCCAATGTCAAGATCAGAGGAGCAACATTTCTTCACGTGGCAGTTAATTTGCTACACTAAAAATCATGTGTGAGGTTTATACAGCAATCCTTATCCCTAGCACACAGGACCAAAACAAATTATTTTAGAACTAAAATTTTCCACACTATATAAATCGGATTTCAATTTAAATTCATTCTAAGCCCATCTATAACTTTTAGATCACTGCTTTTGGGGAGTGTTGATGCAGAAAATCACATTATTTAAAGGGAAATGTTTTAAGATGACTTTAATTTTAAAACTCAAAATCATATATCTTAACAAAAGATACTAGATAGAAAGCTTATCTATGTACTCTGGGAGTTATACATTTTCCCTCTCTTCTTTTAAGTCAGGGCATACATTTAACTGGTCAATGTAAGATGCAGTAAAATTCCTGGCTACAACTTATTCACAACCATTCAGAGAAGAATGGTTGATAGATTGAAATATTCTGAAATTGTGTACTGAACTAGAAGAAAACAAATCTGTAAAATATATAAATCTTTTGTCAGGCTTTTCAAGTTCAAAACCATTTGAAGCTTTTCTACATCTTTCCTGATGTTTAAATACCTGTGTGATGGCATATTGAGGTAAGAGTTCTCAATGAAGCAATGCTGTGTATTTGAAAGCACTTGCATTGATTTTATCACAAGATAGCATCTATGTGACAACTGATGGATTGTAGCGACCACAGTCCATTAACTCTATATGCCTATCTGTTATCAGTAGACTTCAAAAGTCTCCTATTTTTTAGCTGCACTTTTGGTATTTGCTAAAAAAAAGTACTTTGATTTGACTGATATATTTTATACTCAAGAAATCAATGGTATTAATTACCTAGAGTAGACTCAAGTAATATGTATCCAAATCGATTGGTGTATCTTAGTACTTTATTTTAACCAATAGCATAGAATAAATGTTGATTTCATAAAGAGACAGAGCATTGATTTTTATTTTATGTTGAATTTGTAGTTCTTAATAAATCATCCTGTTTATTGATAGTATTGCTGGACATGGGGGAAATGTTGGTTGATATGTCATTAACAAATTTCAGAAGGCTAAATCCACTTCCTTACCAATCCTCTATAATGTCAGTTGAATCTTCAACACAGAGAAATTCTTTTATAATAATGTAATTTATGAAAAGAGCAATACATCTAAGGAAGCTGAAGGAACATTTTTGAATCTTATTATTAGGAAGTTTTGAAAACCTTAAGGTTTGGTAAGCATGGTCAGCAACTTCTATCTCTGATAGTCAATAGACTATCTCTGATAGTCAATAAAAAGCGATGGCGCTTTTTATAGTAAATGCACTTGATATAATGAAATCCACAGGATCTAGTGAGTAGGTAGTCAAATTTACAGGTAAAAATATCTGGATGGAGAGTCTAGTACCATAGTTTACTAGCTGAATTTCTTAATATTCCTAAATTCCAGTTTTGCCATTTGTAAAATACAGATAATTATAGCTACCCTGTTATGAGAGATACAGTCTGAGAGGACATAAAGTAGATTCTCAGCAAATGGGTCAATCATTTTAAAGACCATAGTTTCAAGCAAAACTAATTTAGACATTTGGTGTAACTGACAGATGTCAAAATAGGATCAGAGAGGAAAGAAAGTCTTTTTTGTGATCACAGAAACAGTTAACACTTTCTGAAGACCTAAAGAAAATTTAATGTGTGGGCAGCATATACTTTTCTTAGCTGAATGATTAGATAAATCCCAGAAAAATTTTAGATTATATAACATATACAAAAAATTGGGGCACCTGGGTGGCTCAGTTGGTTAAGCGACTGCCTTCGGCTCAGGTCATGATCCTGGAGACCCAGGATCGAGTCCCACATCGGGCTCCCTGCTTGGCGGGAAGCCTGCTTCTCCCTCTCTCACTCCCCCTGCTTATGTTCCCTCTCTAGCTGTTTCTCTCTGTCAAATAAATAAAAAAATCTTTTAAAAAATACAAAAAAAAGATAAATAAATAAATTATAAGGGTGCCACATTTTTTCTAAATTTCAGAAAACATATTTTAATAATCTTATTAACTGATGAAGTGGCATTAATGAGATATAAATAAGCAGGCATTATATTAGGGAATCTGATATACTTGTATTCTGTTTTATATTAAAATAATTGTGAAACCCCATTATTGACAATAAATACACTTTTAATATTAGTCTGAACAATGACATAATAGCTATAAATTATTTGAAAATAAAATTACATAAATGTCCTGTATAAAAAGACATATAAATCTCACAAGTCTTATGAGTTGTGAGTTAATATTAAAAAACAAGTCATTAGGAAGGTTTTTTAATGTAAATTTTGAATTAGGAAAATATTTTGAAACCATAGAAATTACGGCCGCTTTGATGAAAGAAGACCAAACAATCTGACCGCAAATAATTGAAATGTATAGGTCAAGACAAGGTTACCAAAAATATTTTTGTTCAAAACAAAATTAAAATGCAAATAGGAAACTTATGCTATATGATTATTTATTATGTAGAGCATATATGAAAAAATGTCAAGCTATTATTTTGTCACTGAATTCACAAATATTTTTTTTAGTAACATGGTTTAAGTGAAAAAAGATAATGCTGATGTAACAGTTACTTTGACACATGGCTCGTAGTAGTTTAAGTGGCACAATTCGTCTTGAAAATAATCATGAGCTTTAAGCATACTCAGGTTAACTAGGTTAACTCCTACTGAAGAATCACTACTAATGAAATGATTGTATACATTTGATATGTATGTTTTGTAATAAGTTAGTAACAAAATCCAACATATTAACATATTTACTAGTTCCAGGTAACCTCAATTCCTTGAAGAAATAAAGGCAAAATTTTGAGTTAAAATTTTGAGGGAAAAGACAAATATTCTAAGCATTAAGGCTTTTTAAATTCTTCATTTGTTTTGTGGCATATCCAAAAATTTCCTATTACCTGATTTTTGTACCTCTTTTTAAAAATGACATAATTATATAAGGAATAATATATACAACTTTAAAAATAATTCATAGTCTTTTTATAAAGTGGCAATGAAACTATCTTGTATGCTTAGTTTGTTTTACTAATGATCTTTCCAAATATTTACCAGAGTGAACAATACATTATTCTGTTTAAAAAATGTAATTATTTACTCAACATCAAGCTTTGTGAAATTCATACTTAGACCTTTATGTCCAACTAATTTAGGAAAATATAGTGAGAATACAGTGGCTGATATGTTTGGTGATAAAAACTATTTAATGATAGAAAATATAATAAAACTAGGCAAACATTGTATTTCTCTTCAAAAACATTGCTAAAGTTTAAACACCTGATTTCTTATAGTTGCTTATCAACTAGTAAAATTCAATATATACTCAGGCACCTTTATAATAGGTGGAAAAGCAGAATCTTCTTAAAGAAGCATGCTAACACTCTTGTAATTCCTCCATATACCATGAAATGATACAGATATGGAAAGTTTATTTCTTTCATATTGTTATTCTTTATTAGAGAGAAATTTAATCATTTCCCCAGGGTCACTTTTTATAGAAGTTCTTGTCCGCCACTTAACATAGTCAGGTTGAAAGTTTGGGAAGATTTCCTATCTCCTGTACATCCTGTTTGAATCTACGTTATTCGGTTATCTTCCAACCACTCTCACTATGCTCCTTACTGAGTTGGAGCACTTGTCCCCTAAGGCAATGACACCTTGCTTCACTTTCATTACTTCCCAAATTCAAGTCACCATTACCTCTCATCAAGACTGATCTAACAGTTACTCATACTGTCTACTCAATTTCAAGTATGGACTTTCATGATCTTCTTCTACAATGACACCAGTGTAATTATCCAGGAATATAAGTAAGATTATATCTATCATTTGAATGCTTAAAACCTTCCAATGGCTTTGAACTGCATGTAGAAAATATGCAAACATTTTACACTGGCCTTGTGGTCCCTGAATGATGTAACTCTGATTTCTCTAATTTCATCAACTACATATGCCCGTATTCATCACGATCTTGTCATGGATTGCCAGAGTTAACCAAAAATGAAGAAAAAGAGAAAATATGCAGTTAAGTTTAAATTTCAGATTTTTAAAAAAAAAACAAAAACCTCTTTTTAAAGTATAAGTAAATGCCATGTAATGGTTGGGACATAGTTCTAGGAAAAAGAGAGAGAGAGAGAGAAAGAAAATAAAATGTATTTATCTTTTTATTTAAAATTCAATTTTAACTGACTATCCTCTATTTTGTCTGGCAATGCTAATTCTAGCCTTCCTAAATTCCTTTCTGTGTCTGAACATTGTCAAACTTACACATGCCACAGAGGTGGGTTTTTTGTTTTTTTTTTTTTTAAGATTTTATTTATTTGACAGAGAGAAACACAGCCAGAGAGGGAACACAAGCAGGGAGAGTGAGAGAGGGAGAAGCAGGCTTCCCCCCGAGCAGGGAGCCCGATGTGGGGCTCGATCCCAGGTCTCCAGGATCATGACCTGAGCTGAAGGCAGTCACCCAACCAACTGAGCCACCCAAGCGCCTGCCACAGAGTTTTTGAACATGCTCTTCTTTGTATCTGAAATATTCTTTCTCCATGTTTTCACACGTAACAAATGTTAAAATTTAAATGGCAATTAGGCCCCAAAATAAAACATGTGAACATTTAAAATGTAGTCCTAAATCGCCATATACAGTTTTTTTCAAAAGTTTAGAAGAGCCAGTTTCACAAGTCTGTGACCCCTCCATGACACCAAACATATAAAAAGGAACATACACACGAAAAAGGGAGGATCTGATGAGGAAAAATTCTTTCAGAAGTGGAGAGAAATTCAAAGCAGGCCAAAAGAAAACAAATCACCTACGGTAGCCTGAATACTGGTCCTCCAAATATGTCTATGTCTTAATCCTTGGAACCTGTGAAGGTTCTCTTTCACAGCAAAAGAGATTTTGCAGATGTGGCTGAATTAAAGATCTTAAGAAGAGGAAATCATCCTGGATTATCCAGATAGGTCCAGTGGAATTGTGAGGGACCTTATCAGAGGGACCCATGAAGAGTCAGAATCAGAGAAGAGAGCAATGCAATGACAGATGCAGAGACTGGAGAGATACAACTTGAAGGAGGGGGAAAGGGCTCAAGCAAAGGAGTCCAGGCAGCCAGTAAAAGCAGGAAATTGCAAGGCAACAGATGCTCCACTCAGAACCTTCTGAAGGAACGAGTTCTGCAGATACTTTGGATTTTGGCTTCATGAGACTCAGTACTCAAGACTATATAAGCGTATTTGTGTAGTTTTAAGGCATTAAACTTGGGGCAATTTGTGAGTGTCACTACAAGAAGCTAATACACCAGCAAACTCACAGCCTCTGCTCTGTTCCCATTATGTCTTCCAGAAACTAAAGCAGTCCTGATATTGAAGGGAAAAGAGAATTACCGCTAAGTCAAGGTCACAGTTTATTAGTTATATCTTTGGGTATTTTAATTAGTAAATTTTCAACTTAAAGTGAATTAAAGTTTATCTTTCGCCCAAAACGGATCAGGAGAATCACTGGATTTGCAAGTATGCTCATAAATTCTTAGAGGTGAACTTATTGATCAGGGACTCTTCCTTTTAAAAGGAACTTTATTCATGTTTGTCTTAAACTTGGCATTCAGCCAGCACTCCAGTTAAATTAGGTCTCACTTAGTCATTCTTTTTTATTACTCTGAATTCATTTAAAAATTTTGGTGGGGAGAGTGGTTTCAACCCTCAACCAATTTTTATAACAAGTATGATTAAATATTTTGGAATCTCTTAAAAAATAAGCCAAATGCATTAAACCTTTTTAGCTAGCTATTGAAATAGTCTGGTTGACTAGAGAAAGTGCTTTTAGGCGCTTCTTGAATGATATATAGTATGTATACTTCAGAAATCGAGCACATAAACAAATACATCTGGTAGCCTCACTAGTCAGTTGCTAAGAGACAGCAAATTATGTGGTTTTAGAACTGGGGAACAAAGAAAATTACTATGTTCAAAGCATGTTATAAAAAGAAAAGAAAAAGAAAATACAACAGGATTTTTATCAAATACAAGCATTGCAAGCATAATAGTGTTCATCGTATAAAACATTACAAGACACCTTCATGATGCGCGAGAAGGGAGGCATAGTAATAATAAGCAGGATGACAAACAGAATTGAAAACATTAAATGGTTATCTCCTCAAAACCCAGAAGCATAGCATAAGCTTTGCTTTAATGCTAGGAAGACTATTTATTAGGTTAATTTTTCATCACAATAAAATAATTTCTTAAAATAGCATGATAAAACATCAATATACCAATTCTATAGAAGTAAACATTTGGCAACTTGAGGAAAGTTTCATATTTTGGCTACAAATATGTACCTAAAATTGTCTACTCATTTTAAAATCATACAACTACAAAATAAAGAATGTACTAAAGATAGGAAAACAGAAGGTATCATTATAATTTTCCTCTGTAGGTTACTAGGTTACTATCCCACTGTCTATCCTATAAGTACTGGCTTGCTCAAATCTCTGCCTCATTCCTTCTTTGTATTTTATACACTCTCCAAAGAAAAGCCATGCAAAAAATTAAAGTCAGTAATTCACATCTCATTTTATCTCACTTAATGCTAAATTGTATTTTTATATACTTAACACTAAACATCATTTACTGAATGTTCATGATCATTTCCAACTCAATCCGAAATTAAACACCTTCAAGAGTCTTTCTCATTCTCTTATATTTCTAATATTGATTAATGACATTCTCCTTAGTCATTTGCCCAAACTACAAACCAGAAACCATCCTAGATGCCATCCATTTTCAATATTTAATCAGTTATTAATACTCTGTTCCCTCATCTTCGTCCCAATCCCGCTATTTACAAGTTCGTCATCTACTTTTGAGGTTATCTCAAATCATTCTTTATTGATCTTACTAACACTCCTTTTGCTTCCCATTGTTATATAACATTATTGGCATTTACTGGAAACTGAAATTCTTTTTTTTTTTTTAAAGATTTTATTTATTTATTTGACAGAGAGAAACACAGCTAGAGAGGGAACACAAGTGGAGGGACTGAAAGAGGGAGAAGCAGGCTTCCCACCGAGCGGGAAGCCCGATGTGGGGCTTGACCCTGGGTCTCCAGGATCATGACCTGTGCTGAAAGCAGTCGATAAGCAACTGAGCTACCCAGGTGCCCCGAAACTGAAATTCTTTACTAAATCCCCAATGATGACATAATAAAAGAGAAATGTTTCAGTATATGATTTCGCTCTCCTCTGAAACCTGTATGTCCACTTGATCCTGCATGACTTTAAATTATATTCATTTTCTCAACTTTCCTTCAGTCTGCATTGTTCTTGTGAAGTCTTTCTTGACTCCTAAAGGCACATATAAATTCTCATTTCGTTGTATTCCCACTCTGTCTTCTTTAAACCTCACATATCAGTCAGAGTATTTGGCCATAACTACAAGAAAATATTATGGTCATCACCATTTTAACACTGTATGGTATTTATCTTGTTATTTCATATTGTATTTTACTAATTGATTGATTTCATATTTGCCACCCCATGAGAACTTTAATCCTTAGAAATACTGAAACAGTATTGAACAAGGCTCATGGCATGCAGTAGGTATTCTTTGTATCTACGCTAACTGAATTTTATAGTTAATCACATGTAGTAATTCAGATGAATTGCATTTATGTGGTTTATAATATGATTAGGCTGAAAACAATTCCCTGTTGGTGACAGTAATGTGAACTGGGTACTCTGAACAGTCATCCCACTAAAAAGAAAGTATATGCTATATAAATTGCAATAGGCAGAGCTTAATATATGAGGGATTTCTCTAGCTCATCTCCAAAATAAAAATAAAAGCGAATTTGATTAAAATAAAACAACAGAATGAAAATCAGTACACCAAAATAATGGGAACACTAAGGCAATAAGCAAAAGGAAGGAAAGTCTTGAAAGCAAATAACCATTTCATTACCGTTTTCTGAAAATTAAGGTAAAAAAGCAAACCTTAGGTACTGTCCCCAAGTATTTAAGATATTGAAATTATTATATATGAAATATAAAATTATTATGTAGGAAATATATATTAAATATAAAATGAATCACAAAAAAATGAGCCAGGAACAAAACATTAGATAGCGGCCTATGAAATTTGGAAACTTTATAGATGTATTTTACACAAGCACACTCACACATGAAAAAAAAAAAATTGTTTCTCAGTTCTAAAAACAAAAACTCCTAACAGATGAGACACACTAAATAGCTGAAATTTTTTTATGTGACAAACTAAAATGAAGCACAGAGAGATTTAACCACAGAAAGAGCTAACAGATATTATAGGACATGGAAGATAGAATGAGAAGATGTAAAATTAGGTAATCACAGTCTCTAGAAGAGGAAATAAAGATGTTGGAAGAGGAACAGTATTTTAGAGATAATACCTCAGGCTTTTCCAGAGCTGTTGAAAGATGTGAATCCTCAGATAAGCTGTCATTTGTGTGATGTGCAACATTTCTGGCCTACTTCTTACTTGTGCTCTAAGGGTTGAACAATTTTAAGTTTTACAGGCCATGCTTTGCTTTTTGTGGTTTGACAATACAATGCTTAGTGAGACAACTCCTCAAAAAAAAAAACAATATCAGTCTATTTGTTTCTGCTCACTTCAATGTACACGCAATAGATCTTGTCTACAACTACAGATCCTGTTGTTAAGCCTGAGGGCTTTATCTTATATTGGGCAGTCTCTGTGTTCTGCTCATCCTTCAGCTTGTTTTGCTTTATGAAACAAGCAGCTTGGGTAAGACCTTGTGCCCTTCTATATGCTGATTCATTCTATGCTGGCCTCCATCACAGGGCAAAAACTCATAACAGAAGATGTGGTTTAGGAGAAGTTGGGGACAAATATTTATCTTTTCATAAGACCACACTTCAGGGTCACAGCTTTTAACTCTTCTGCCTTGTAATTTGAAGCAAAGGCTCCAAATTTTCAAATTCTTCATTAGAGTGGACTATAAGCCACAAGCAGTTCTAGCAGAACATTTCTCCATCCATGACACCTTGCAGTTAGCATATGTCTAGCCTGTTTATATTTCTCTAGCCATGTTTTGTTTAAGGAAGAAAGAATTAGAAATAACAAACAAATTTTCTTTATATAACGTAACATTCTGACAGGTATATGCTCTGCCTTCCATGATACAATATACAATCAACAAAAGTTAGCCAGGGATAACTCAATATTGCAAATACATTAATCCCCCCCCCCCAATAATACTATAGATCCATTACAAATACCTTTGCAAGATTCTTCCAGAAAATAAGTATAAAATTTAAATGAGGAAATCAATATCTAAAAGTAGTCTAAAAAAGAGTATGTTTGGATGGCTAACCTTACCGGATGTGAGTATTTGATACAAAACTCATGTACTTGACACTGTGGTACTTATAGATTAATTAACCAATTAAAATATGGAGCACTATAGAAACTTCAGAAAGAGACAAATAGATACAGTAAATTATATTGCAATGATAATATTGTAAGTCTTTAAAATAATTGTTCTGGAACAACTTTTTAAATTCCTCCCATAAGGATTGGAACTTTATTATTATACGAAAGTAAAATTAGTTCCTTAATTTACACACAAAATTCAATTCTAGACAAACTTTAAAGCTAAAGTGAAGAAATTATTGAACATGTTCATGATCTCAATTTTTCTTTTTAAAGAAAAGAACTGCAAAACCATACAAAATGAGGAAGTTAAGAAAGCAAACATTAACAAAACTGGTAATTTCTGTTGATAATGGAAGGATAGAGCAGCATTTCAGAGAAAAGATTTAAAAAGCATAGCTTTGAAAGAACAGTATCCAAGTATCCAAAATGTGAAAGAAATGCACATCATTAAGAAAAAAATCAGGCATCCTGGGAAAATGAGACCTGACTATATAAAATTACTACTTCACAGAAGAGGAAACATGAATGGCAGTATGTTAAATCTTACTAGTACTGTAAAAATGTAAATTTTGAAAACATTGATATATACTCCCCTCTTTTCTAGATTTGTAAAAATAGAGAAATCTCTGTTATTACCAAATTTTGGCATAGATAAGTAAAAGAAACACTTGTCTATATATCAATATAACTGATAAAAACAATTTGGAAAGCATCTTTGTATTATCTTGTAAGAATGAAAACACATAAGCTTTCTAAGCACCAGTATTGCATACTGATGAATAAATTTCACAGAAATTTTTGTCTGAGTACAGGGGCATGTACAAGAATGCATAATGCAGTGTTGTTTATGACAGAAAATACCTGGAAACATGTTTATTAACCAGAGAATAGACAACTGTATTAGAAGAACAGATATTTAAACCATGGATTATTAAATATTAGGGAAGATAAATATATAAGAGTTACCTAAAATGATATTAATAAGATATAAAAATATAATACTTTGTAAGAAAGGCCAAGTATGGATGAGTACATAAAGTAAGATGCTTTTGTAAAAGGCTGAAAAAGCAGCATAATAAACAAAGCATTGTTTATGAATAAATGCCTTTAGGATTAAACTATAATAGAAAGGTAATATTTCATAAGCAAGCACACCGAACAAAAGGCAGGGATATAGAAATGGAGAAGCACACAGATGCATGCAAACTCATCACTAATATCCCAGTTCTTCAGTGGAGTTCTACTTTGTAGTATAAATTATATTATGTTTCAGAACTTCCATGTATATAATGCATATTGTTTTGTATCATGATATACTGCATATCTCTACTGCAATCTCAATACCATTATTATCCTATGATTAATTCTTGCCCCAGGTACACACATTGATGAATAGATTTGGCAAGTTTCGTGAGCTTGCTCTCCTTGAACTCTGCCAGATAGCATGGCAGCAATTCATCTTTGATTCTTCTCTATGTCTTTTTCTTGCGAAGAGCAAAAAAAATTGGCCACAGGGGCCATTTATTTAGGAAAATCACTTAGCTACTGGGGCTATTAGCGGATGAATGCATCAAGAGGGCACAGAGAAGAGGATTTTTTTTGTGTAAAGGACAGAGAGTTTAGAGAAACACAATAGCAAGACAAGAGTTAAACTGATCTGAGAAATCTTTTGAGAAAAGAGAATAAGAAGACTCCCTACAAAGTATATTTTGCCACAGTTGACTTTAGACTATTTATTCCAATGCCACTAAATGTTTAAGCAAAAACGTATCTCAGAATGTGCGCTATACGCCTACTGCCCTGAGATTCCAACACGAGCTCAGTACTTTCATAGTTAATAACAACAAACAGAGAATGAGAACTGCATTTCTTGGTTAGAGAAGGTACATGACTTTCATGAGAGTTCCAAAAAATTAGTAGGCATTTGCCAGGCTTGTAGGGCTACTCAATATTTTTCCTGCTTACCAATTGTTCTACCATGGAATTTCTATCTTGTACTGAGACAGTGATTCCTCGGCATCAGTGATAGCATTGAGCTGATTGTTAGACTCTAAGCTAACCCTCAAAGTGAAAGTAGCGTGATCTACAGCATCTAACATTCTGTGATGACAGCAACAATGTCCTCTAGCTCAGTTCTGAGCTTCAGTATTTTTGCTTTCTTTTTCCTTGTCTGTGTACTATCAACATAGGAGCTGAGTACCAGGCTATACAACTAAGACTGCTACAAGATCTACATTTACAGATGTTGCAAATTGGCATCCCCAAATGCTATGTCAACCTCCCTCTCCTTTGTGTTATTCTGCTGTAGGGGCTAGGAGGCAACACGCAACTTCCAGTCTTCTTCCTTTGAACCTAAAAGTTTTGTGTTCACAGTTTAGGCTAGGAAGAGGGCAAACATGTGGGTAGATGTTTTTCCCTTCCCAGAGAAAGGAAGGAAGAAAGAAGGAAAGAAGGATAGGAGGGAGAGAAGGAGGTGTGGAGGGAAAGGAAAAGGGGAGGAAGAGAAAGGAAAGGGAGGAAAGGGAAGGGCAAGGAAGGACAAAGGAAGGAGAAAAAAATGAGAAGACAAAGGAAAAGAAGAAATCCTTCTTAGTTGTTAGTTCTCTCAACAGCAAAAAAGTGTAATAGGCAGACTGAAACTTTGAAATTTAAAGGCTTTTTAAACAAAGAACAATGGTAGAGGATGGTATAATAGGCTCATTTAGGGAGCATATTCTGGACCGGAAAGCCTCCCAACAGATATCTTGTCATGTAAAAAACATACCTATTAATTATTCAGTCACTGTATTATTTTTTCCATTGCCCAGAGCCTAACTGACATAGTTCATGGCACAAAAAGGATAAATATCACTGCAATTGGTGATTTTGACTCCTTTTATTATTTAAATGATGAGCAATTAAGTTATTACATGAAAAAATAAGCACACTACAAACAGAATGAATTATGAAAATTAAAAATATGTCACCAAGTTTAAATAATATCAGATTAAACCTCACATTTAAAGGATTAATAATCTTCACTGTGTTTTGTGAATAGTGGTCTTGATTGATTAACATGAATTATTCATTGTAATTAGAATTATATTCATCTTCTCAATCTAAAGTTTAATTTTTATCTATATTTCATAGTTGTTGCCCAGTTGTTTTTAATGAATGCTAACGACAGTAGCTTTTCCCTATCAACACATCTCCTCAACAATTTTGGATTTAAAATTGATATTATAAATATACTGTCTGAGTCTCAATCTGATCTCACAGGCCCTCAAAATATCTGCCTGCCCATCCCAGGTATTTCTGGGAATCAGCAGGGTTCTATCTCTATGGTACTCAGGAGGAAGCCAGACTGTATGTTTCTGCTTCACTATCTTCCTGATGGCTTTCCATGAAGCTTCTGCATGAGACGAACACTTTTCAGCACAGCAGGGCACAGCTGTTTCCTGCTGGTAGTTTCCCGAGGCCCTCAGAAAGGGAACATAGCTCTCTCTCAGCTCTGAGTTGGCCTTTAGCATGTAGGCACTGAAGACTTAAATCTCAGAAAATATTTGTCAGCTACTTCATGTCTCGTGACATTAATCCCTAAAGAGCTTAAAGACTGGTGTTATTTTGTTGATCGCTTGAAATAGACATTGGTAACGATATTGCACCATGTAAATAAGCTATTGATACAAATCAAGTTCAATGTGTGATTCTTTTTGAGGAGAATGCGGTTGTTAAACATTTACCTTGACACCACTGATTCAAACAAACAAAGCAAAAAATGAACAACAGCAACAACAACAAAAAACAAAACTAGTACTAAATTCCAGAATGCGAAGGAGATGGCACAGAACTTTTACCATTATTTGTTTCTCTATTTTTTTAAAGACTTTTAAATGTTTGTCCGTCTTTTATCAGTATCTGATGCACATAGAAAAATTATGCAAACAAAACCGACCACAACAACAACAAAGAAACACCAAAAAACTCCATTCCTCTACTGTTAGGCAAAAGAAAAGAACCTATTTGTATTAATTCATGAACACAAAAGCCCAAATGTATTAACTTCCCACGATATCTACAAACAACTATACTCTGAATTTTTATTTGAATCTTAGGATACAAAAATCAAGAAGTTTACTGAAATAGAATCTGACTCCTTTTTCAACATTTGACTGATCACAGATTTTAGGCCTCACCACTGCTGTTGACTTCCCCTTCTTCCCTGCATCAGTCAGGACATGCTGATAAGAAGCTCTGGATACCCCCTACTTTGAATCAGGCAGGAAGTTCAGATTTACAAGCCCCAGCAGGCAAGCAGGCATCATCATCCCAGCCCTTCCTCCTAATTGCCAGAAAGGGCCAGAGCCACTTTCCCTTCTCTCTCAAGTCATTTTCTGACCTGCTTAAACTTTGTTGCCTCCAAAAAATCTGATTATGTGAATGATAAACATTTTTATATTCTTTGTGTGTGTGTGTGTGTGTGTGTGTGTGTGTGTGTGTGTGTGTATAGCACCATTCTGAACCAAATTAAGCAGAAGCCCAACCTACCTGGATGAAATGATCAAAATGTTGACAAAGGCCATTTGGACTGTATTTGGCCAATAATGGGAAAGAGTAGCTGGGAGACCACCCGTAAGGAAATGTTAACTAAACTGGGGCTCATTTATATGGAATTTAACAATCTATGGGAGAATACTAATGTCACAATTTGTCTATCTTCTTTGCTATAGTGTTAGCTATGCATTGCTTTTAATGATGCCATTATTTAATCCTGTGCCTAGAGTCCAGTAAGTGGGAAAAGATGCAGTGCAAATAAATGTACAATCATTAACTTCAAAGTAAGGCAAGAGGCTGTGTCTGACTTGGTTCAGCATTCTATCTTCTAATATCTGAAACAGTAACTTCTTTGTGCAGAATACACGGAGTACAATATTAGAAGTATCATACATATTTTAGGCTTATTTAGAATATCAAGGACTATTCTCTGGCTGAGAACAGGGGGGAAGAAAAAAAGTGACAAGGACTGCATTGTGGAAGAAGAAGCCTTTGAACTAAGACTTGAGCAATGTTCAGAATTCCAAGAGTGAGGTTGGCAGAAAACAAAGTTGAAGCAGGAAATAACATTTTAAACACTGTGCATTTTAAACAATAATAAAGAGCTGAGAAATCAAACTTGATAGAATACAGAAAAAGTATAAGCAACAATTTGAATGAATATTTATATATATAATATAATATAATATAACATAATATTTAGGAAAAGTAGACAGAAAAAAAAGTTTATTCAATATGATTTAAATATCAAATTCAAAACAGGCCTTGAACAATTTGGATCCTGGTTAACCTTGGTGGAAGTAGCTTCATAAAGGGTCATTAAAGGGGCTTCTGGAGAGCTCCTAATGTTCAGTTTTTGATCTGGGTGCTGATTAAGCAAATATGCTCAGATTATGAAAACTTATTGAGCTACATATTATGATTTGTAAGGTCTTCTAATGGATATTATACTTTAATAAAGCTTACTTTCAAAATTAAAATAAATACCAATAGATTCTGAGTAAAAGTGTATGAATGGTTAAATTTGGTTAAAGATCTAATTAATACTGAACAACAGTGAGATACACATTTGCAAATTGGAACGACACTGTGATAAGTTATAAAAACAATTCTGAGGGGCGCCTGGGTGGCTCAGTTGGTTCAGCCACTGCCTTCAGCTCAGGTCATGATCCTGGACTCCCAGGATCAAGTCCACATCAGACTCCCCACTCTGCAGGGAGTCTGCTTCTCCCTCTGACCTTCTCTTCTCTCATGCTCTCTCTCACTCACTCTCTCTCTCAATAAATAAATAAAGTATAAAAAAAAAACAGTTCTGAGAAGTTTTGGTATGTCAAAATTACACACAAAAGTTTAAAGAGTGGCATAAACACAGTTTCAAACTAATATGAAATTAATGTATAATGAAGGGTAGTTGGAAAGTGGTGAAAACACAGTTAAGAATGGGAAAAGCTGATAAAACAAATCAGACAATAGTTAATGCAGCAATGCATTAGTGTGAGAACAGTGGGAATATATCCTTGCAAATCAGGCACTTCATGTACTAACATATCCTGCAATTTAATAAGGTTAAGCCAAAAAGAAAGTATAATGTAAAAACACTAAACCTTCTAATAACACTGAAGATACTCATAAGAGGAATTTGAGGTCTTCAGAATTGAAATGAAGGACTGTCAGGATACGTTTTGAGTTCTGCTTTTCCTTATATTTTGGGAGAAAAATTGAAACAGCTCTTCATTTGGAAAAAAGTTCAATTAAATCAATGTCTCAGTGCTTTGGGGGAAAGTCAACCATTCACTGTATGGTACTTGGACTCTATTTCAAAGTGGCCCAAAGGCGTTATAAAAAGTGGTAATTAGGTTTATCAAACTGATTTGTATAGACTTTTGCCTGAAGCAATGGCTTATTCATTTCAATAAACTCAGTGATAACAGGCTTAAGCTTTATTTGCTTTCGAAGGAAAAGTCTCTTGACTTTATAGGCTGGCATGAAAGGAGGCAAATTCTTCAGCTCTGATCCATTCAAAGTATAGAAATCTGCAATTTGAGCTGGCAGTATATCAACAGGACATTAACTGTACTTCAACATGGACAGGAGGACTCAACCCAAGAAGAGTGTCTTCTCCATGGCATTGGCAGGAGAAGGTGTAGTTTGTCAAATCTGGATGATTGAAGTAGACTCAATGACCATTTCAGGGCTCTTATAAGACACTAAGTATTGGTGTTGCTACCTCAACATATATTTCAGTTCCCAAAAATAGTTGAGTGCTGTTTTAGGGCAAGTATTGTATATTATTTTGTTCCACACACTTTGTCACTTCTAGCAGAAAAGTTCACACAGGGAAATCAGATTATGGGGCTTTCTCATAAACCCTCACCAATTCTACCCAGCTACCTGCCTCAGCTCCCACCTCTCCTTTTCCTCCTATCAGAATGAAATGTGTGCTCCTCTTCCTACCTACCAGTTATCTGTACTCAACCCAGTTCCTATACATACCTGTATTCATTGGGTATCATATTTGGCTATGTGCCCTATTCTACTTGTCCAACCTATGATAAAAATATATATTTACATAAGAATATAAAATGTATATTTTCTATTTACCTAATTTACAAATGAGAGGAGAAAAATGTATAGAAATCAAAATTCATATGCCTTCATAGTCAAAAGCAACCTTGTCCAAAAATAAAATAGGTAAGAAGAAATGCTTAAAAATCTTTAAAATGTATATAAAAACAGAATCTTATTATTAATGTCCTTATGGGACTACGTTACTGACTCAAAGAAAAAAAAAAGCTTGTATGGCATTGACCAATTCAATAGAAGACAAGTTCTACCGAGAGGAAAGAATTAGGCACATATTATATTTTTGCTTCACAAATTATTCATCAGATTATGTCCCAGGAAAAAACCCCAAATAGGGCCAGAATTTCTCTAGAAAAAAAATATAGTAATCAATTATAGAAGACTTTCTATGTATTTCTATACTTCCTTCTATATATGTGCTATAGATTTTTTTCCCAGAACAGCCCAAGTATTTCTGGATCATGACATAGTGAGTATAGCTGGGGTTCTAATGACCACGTAAAAGTCATCATTAAATGATGGAAATGCATTGCCTCCAAGAGAATATATTGTCAGAGGGAAGGTATGATAGGAGTGTTAGTGTGAAAAAGTCCCTGGGAATACTCAACACCCTCTCCACTGTCCCCAAGTCCATTATATACATAGGAGACCTAATATCAATACAGAAGGATCTGCTTAGCTGTGGTTAGTTTATGTCACTGAATACATTATTCATGGGAAAAGACCAGTATGCTATTGCAAAACACTCTTTCAACAGATAAAAACAAGTTCATGGATTCCGATTTTCTCAGACAATTGTCATATGCCTTACTCTTTTACTTCTTAAATTTCATTAATGAAAACACCTAAATCTTGAACTATCACAAGGCAAGTAAATGAGTTACTGACAAACATCATGGAGGGAACATTTGAAATAAAGGGAAAGGTCACCAGATGACGATTTTAGTTTAGTTCTTTTACACTGAGTTGCCTTACTGAAGGGTCATAAAAATCTCTTACCGCTTCAGCTTTACCACTAAAGCTCTGCATTCAGTATTATAGGAAAATTAGGCCATGTTATTTTCACATGAAATTATTTGATTATTCTCTGAAATATATATATATATATACACATACACATACATAAATACATATACAAACATACATTTGCCTATTTATTTATATATGATAACTAAATTGATTTTATAGGCCATATATTATTTTTCAACAAATGTTCTTTCAATATCGACAGAGTATATGAAAATCAAGTATTAATTCATTTATTCACTAAAACATGTGATAGTATTAGACTAAATGCTGAGATTTACAAATATAAATATATTACTGTTATATTAGTTATGCTGATTAATTTTTTTTTTTTTTTAAAGATTTTATCTATTTGACAGAGAGAAACACAGCCAGAGAGGGAACACAAGCACGGGGAGTGAGAGAGGGAGAAGCAGGCTTCCCACCGAGCAGGGAGCCCAATGCGGGACTTGATCCCGGGTCTCCAGGATCATGACCTGAGCCGAAAGCAGTCGCTTAACCAACTGAGCCACCCAGGTGCCCCATGCTGATTAATTCTAATTATTATAAGACATAATCAAAATATCTCATTGTGTGAACAAATTCTAAATTTAACTCTTAGAACACTGTCTGATTATAGTATTCAATGGGAAAGATTCCATGTGATGATTTAGGATCGTGGCTTCTAAATTTTAATACCACCAACTTCTAGGGCTATGCTTTCTGCTACTCTAGCTATAACCACATGTAGATCATTAAGTTTCAATTAATTTAAGTTAAACATGAAATTTCTCCAGTTCACTAGCCACATTTCAACTTCTCAATGGCTACATGTGACATGTGACTGCCCTAGTGTAGAGTGCAGAATTATTTTCTTCTTGAGCCTTTTAACTATATTCAGGAGTTTTTAGAATTCAGAACTGAAAGGAGCTATTTTACTTTCTCTCACCTTAAACTTGTTAGAGTTAGGTTCTAGACCCAATATAAAAGCAAGAGGAATTGTAAATATTTTTCATGGCAATAAGGAAAATTACAACAGTTCAATGAACAAACAACATGGCCTCTGCTACAGTCTACTTTTGTAGTCACCGATCATTTACTCCATTTTCCTTAAATGGATAAAATTTACTCACATACATGCTGCCCAAGAGAGATATCCCACAGACCCATATCGACTCTGCTTAAAGCCCACATAAGGTCCAGTCTAAAGCCCATATCTGTGACAGAGACAAGTCTCATTACAGGAGTAAACATCTATCAAAGTGCCTAAATTAGCTGTGTTTTTTGGAAAATGTATTTAAACCATGTAACTATGATTCAATAGGATATTATAAATTACTTTGGAGAGGAGATTACAGATCAATTAAAAATGAAATCATTGTTCTTCATTAAAGATATGAATAAAGAGTTCCACATAACTATAAACAAAGTCTGACTTTTATTTAAAATAAGAGTGACAACCCACATTTATTCATATGCTCCTTTTCATCCCCTGAACCTATATGTCATGCTTATAAAAATACTGTTTAAAGATATTACACTAACATAAGGAGAGCTTGAGGAGCCCTTTAGTTTAACCAAATGAATTATCGTGAGTGTTAATTTCCTCAATCATCTATCAACACTGATGTCTACATCTGATTTTGCTTCTAAAGTCAGAAAAGTCAGACTGTATATTTATTAATGTATTATGTCTTTGCCTCATTGGAGTAAATACATTATATTATTATTATTATTATTAATTATAAGATAACAGCATGTCCATTGTTAAAACTTTTAAAACAGTGATTTTACAATACACAGAGCAGAATGAAGATATTGTATTTGTAATTAGAATCCTTATATGAGGGAATATCAAAGAAAAACTTAGGCACTTACCAAGTAACAATGAAAAATGCAAAGATAACTCCTCTCAATTATAGCCCATAGCTATATGCACATCTTGCAAAATAAACAGTCTCAATTATAAACTTGGCACAAGGAATAATGTTTGTGTGTTATAATTAATGTAACTTACATGAGCTGATTTTCTCAGCTTTATGACCAGTAACCTACAGGTAAATAGAACATTCTTCATATAGGATGTAGTTCATAGTTTAGAACTGATTAGCATTTAATATACAAATAACATTACTTAGTATGTTTACTTGAAATCTGGAAATATTTAAGAAATAAAAGAATAAATAAAAAGAAAAACTATGTATTTAAAAGGTATATTTTAAATAATTACTAGTTTGGTTTCATTAAGTCATGCTACTTTCATTACTGATTTGCATACTACCAAAGCAAAATAGTCTTCTGAGACAAGTACTTTTTATAACACACATAGACCTTATTTTCTGGAGTTGACTATTATTAAAATTATACCAAACCTTGATGATAAAATAAATTAACTCTTCATTTAGCTATCTTCTTTTCTTTCCTGAGACAAATTCGAACACAAGATAAATATGTAAATGACATCATTATTTAAGAAACATACTTATGAAGATTCAGATCTTAACCTGAAATTAATACTACACTGTATGTGAACTAAACAGAATTTAAATAAAACTTAAAAATACATAAAGAATCTTTAAATGGGGGAAAACCCAAAAGTTCAGTGATATTCATTCATTTTCCCATACTAAGTTTAACTGTGAATATTCTTGCTGGACAAAATCAATAATGACATGAAGGGCTGGTACTACTTAATTTAATTCTCTGCAAGCCAGGGCCAGTGAAATACTTCTGATCAAGATGTTATTTCTTGGTGAGTGAAAGAAAAGCTCAGGGCAAATTTATTTATTTATTTATTTATTTTTTAAGCATATGAGGTTAGTTGTCTTCAACTATCTGTTCTCTCTATTTTTATTTTAGTAATGGAATCTATCAACTCACGTTTTAGTGGCAAGGGAAAGCCAAAAACCTTTGAAGCATAAAGGAACCAAGTGACTAACTTCTGTTAAAGAACTTATGAACAGACATGATATGCAACTTTTGCACAGTATCTTCAGAATGAAGGTGTACACCTTTCCCTGCCTTTTTCCCAGCCCTACCTCAGAAGCCAAACATGATAGTGGTGAGCCCTTTTCATACAATGGACAAAATCCATACTCGGCAGGAAGAGCAGGCAAAGATGGAGAAATGTAACTTCACAAAGCAGAGCTTCCCCGTTTCATCACAAAGGCTCCTCCTGCAAACTTCCTATAAATTTACTTGTCCCAGTCTTAGCTTCACACTCTTTACCTTCTATGCCTTCCTTTTCTCCAGATAGTACATCAGAAGCACCTAAGAAGATGGCCCTAGTAAAACATAACTCACCCAAGAGGAACAGAGGTGGAATAAGCTGATAGGGCATAATCAGAATTATCTTAAATAAGCAGTAGAGAGAAAAAAAATTGTACTTCACAGGAAAATAAACACCTCCATGATGACTAGTAGTGGCAAAATAATTATAGAGTTAAAAAAATAGCTGCTAATTTAAAAAGAAAGGGAATAGAGGTAAGTTTTGTGTTGACTTGTTATAGGAGCGATTGGATTTTACTATTGGAGTTAGTAAAACATAATAGTAAAAGTTGTTAACAGAGAAAGATTTTTAAATTTAAATTTATTCAATGATTATTGTGTGTATTTGAATTGCAATAGAAAGATTAATTATGGATGGAACTTTATTCCCTCCTTATGAGAATCTTTGATAATCTTAACTAACTCATATTGGTGCTTATATGAAAATCCTAGAATAGCTACCATTTTTATCATTATGCTTATATAATAATTGATAACTTTCAAGATCTGAAATATATGTTAAAGTATTAAAGGATAAATTACCTTATACTTGGCCTTTGGCTATACTTAAGTTACTAAATTCAGTCTCTCTTATCCCATAGAGTAAATTTAACCCTCAATTCTTCATTGAAGCATGTACTTAAAGTGTTCAGTCTTTTTATTTAAAGCTTATTCATATCACAGAAGTAATTGGGATTGACTCAAGTCTTGTGGCTCCTCTGAAATTCTGCTTCCGTGTTATAGTAACAGAAGTGTGACTTCAATTTTCTCTTTTGAATTGAGAAATAATTGAGGACAGGTTTGAAAAGGAGTCAAGTGCTTGTTTTCTCCGAATAATCCTGCAATTTTGTTTTTGGAGTGTAGCATGGTGAATGGTGTGTTTAATGCTGATGAGCAAACTGCATTTAAGCCAGAAATGTAAGAAGGGTTTGCAGATAAAAGGAATACAGTGGGTAAAAGCAGATAGAGCTAATTAATGTGGATCCATTCCAATGGAAATTTGTGGTTCTGGCAATGATGAAGGGAAATATATGGATTAGAACTCAAACACTCCAATGACAGAGATGAACCAAGATATGAAAAAAATAGCAACCATAAAGACAGAGGGATGCTGAGCTGCATAACTAGGTAAAATTATTATATACATTCTCTTAAAATGTGTATCAGATGCCTTTTTGAGCAAGATATAGGGTTATAGGGGTACCTGGGTGGCTCAGTTGGTTAAGTAACTGCCTTTGGTTCAGGTCGTGGTCCTGGAGTCCTGAGATCGAGCCCCGCATCAGGCTCCCTGCTCAGCAGGAAGAAGGAATCCTGCTTCTCCCTCTCTCACTCCCTCTGCTGGGGTTCCCTCTCTAGTTGTGTTTCTCTCTGTCAAATAAATAAATAAAATCTTTAAAAAAAGATATAGAGTCATAATATTATTTAATTACAGGAAATTAAAGACTAACACATAAAAATTATAATGCAAAAATTCCAACTATAATTTTCTCATTATGTATAGTGTATTATTCCCAAAATTACCTAAAACAATAAGTAGATATAACCTCTTAAATATGTTTCCCCACATCCTTATGACAGAAATAAAACTATTCATATTTCAAAAGTAAAGAATAGATAACAGAGAAACAGCATGTAATATGTATTCATGTTTTGCTCCTTCATTTTTCTTTGTAAAGATGGGTGTGATACTTTATGACGGACATCAGAGTGGAAATAATCATTTGAGGTACAAGACATTAATTGGAAAATGGATTTATTAAAAATCTTTGAATTTGTTAATTTTCAGATGATTTGTCATCCACCAAAGAAAAGTAATTTAAATGAAATGCTAGTAGTATACCAATGACTATAAAAGCTAACTTGAGACTGTCTTTACCATTACCAGATTATTATTTACCAGATTTTATCAAATATTTACTTTTAACATGTGCATTCCTTATCAAAATAACATGGTCAAATTCTTGTCTACCTCTTCCTAATCTTATGTGCTATACCATTTATCAGACTTCAGAAAAGAATCTTAGAGCAAATAAGCAAAGGGGACAAAATGGCTGAACTTTACAGTTAACTGGTTGAGCATTTATTTGAATTAAACATTTAAATGTGGCTAATTAACTCATTAACCTTTACATTAAAAATTCTATTTCACACTGTGTACTACACAGAAGTTAAGATGTGGTTCAGCTGTTACTTAATTAAATCTAAGGCCAAGATATTTTTTCAAAGACTCTCTATTAATTCATTGATTATAAAACCATAAACACTCAGAGCAATGCCTACATATATTTACTACTATTTTATTATTAAACAAGTTTCACTCTAAATAATATACTTATTTAATATTTTTACCAAAAATACAAATCCTTTTCTAATGAAAAGGCATAATTATGAAAGCCTCAAGGCTTTCAAATGTAAGTATGATTGGAGTCACAGATTCTTTATACCAGTTATACATTTCCATTTCAATTTTATACTCTTGTTTTTGTGATACAATGTTAATTTTTATTTTTTATTAAAAGATTTTACTTATTAATTTGACAGAGAGAAACACAGCTAGAAAGAGAACACAAGCAGTGGGAGTGAGAGAGAGAGAAGCAGGCTTCCTGCCAAGCAGGGAGCCTGATGTGGGGCTCAATCCCAGAACTCCAGAATCATGACCTGAGCCGAAGTCAGACACTTAACCACTGAGCCACCCAGGTGCCTCTACAATGTTAATTTTTAAATTAAGCTCAAGAAGATGTAACTAAAGTAATGACATTTCATATAAACACAAATATTTATAAATCAGAATTTTTCTTCAATATAGTAAAAATTCCATATGTTATTAACTATATGTCATTACATGGTAAATAAAAACTATTCTCTTTCATAGTTTAAAAAATAGAAATATTGTAATCACAGCTCGAAAGTTAAGTCTTGATCTATTTATACATCTATCTGTATCATTTGTATCAAATATCTAGTTGTTTCTCAGAGTACATTTTTCCAAGATTCCTCTTACTATGTGACTATCATTCTCTTCAATCTTTAAATTTTGAAAGATTTAGGATTGTTTCTTTGGTTATATAATTCATACTTTGTTGTGTGTCTAAAATCTGAAACAAAATAATTTTAGGGTAAAGATTAGGAAGGATTTTCTAAATTTACAAGATGAATATATTCTGAAAAACGTAGTTTACAGATTTACTAAACTGACAGTAGAAAATCTGAGAACAATGTTATTTACTAGCAGAAATATACGTGGAAGTCTCCCTTCACAGAATATTTTAACAATACATACATATTCTACCTAAACTGATTATTTCTAATGAGTATAGAATGTATGAAATCTGGTTAGATGGAGGATAAATATAATTAGTACTATGCATTTCTTTTCTTCATTTTTATTTTATAATTGTAATAGAAGGATCATCAAATCTGAAAAGAGCTACATTTTATTTTATTTTTTTATGATTTTATTTATTTGACAGAGAAAGAGAGAGAGAGAGAGAGAGAGAGCACAAGGAGGGGGAGTGGCAGGCAGAGGCAGAGGGAGAATCAGTCTCCCCGCTGAGCAAGTAGCCCAAGGAGCAGGGCTCAATTCCAGAACACTGGGTCATCACCTAAACTAAAGGCAGAGGCTTAACAACAGAATCACCCAGGTGGCCCAAAGAGCTACATTTTAAACAACATGTCTGCATGTATTACTCAAATCTCAAGACCTGATATAGGAAATATAAATATTTCAGAAAATATTTCTCACAGTTTTGGGTTCCAAACGTTTTGAATTTCAGGCTTACTTTACCTATACTTGGTTCTTGCATTTATCCTTTTTATCATTAGTAAAGTTCAGTGTTACATAAGATATAGCTTTTATGAATCAACTTTTTCTTAAAACAACTGGGTAGCAGTAAGATTATTTTCCAGACCTATGGTTCAATTTTTCAACAAAAAAGAGAGTGAAAAATCTGAAAACTGAACTTTTGTGGCTTCCTAAGCATCTCTGGGATGAAGCCATAAAAGTAAAAGTTTACTGGGTAATTTTCAAGATACAAACTTAGACCAGGGAGACTTAGCCAAGGGAAGAGAGGAAGAATGAAAAGCATTAAAATAAACTGAAGTAAGTAAAAAATTACTATTTCCTTACCATTCTTAGCATGTCCATTGAAAATTTATAAAAAGGAAAACTAAATCTAAGAGTAAGTAAATATGTTTCTTTTTATTTGTTAAAGGGAAACTTTTTATTATATATTTTTCTGGACACCTGATTAGATGTCATAAGTAGAGACTATACATGTGGCTGGAAGCCAGGACCGGGCTACCATGGAATGCCAAGGATATTCTATTAAGACATGACGCTTCAGGTGCCTAGGTGGCTCAGCTGGTTAAGCGACTGCCTTCGGCTCAGGTCATGATCCCAGAGACCCAGGATCCAGCCCCACATCGGGCTGCCTGCTCAGCAGGAAGCCTGCTTCGCCGTCTCTCACTCCCCCTGCTTGTGCTCCCTCTCTGGCTGTGTTTCTCTCTGTCAAATGAACAAAATCTTTAAAAAAAAAAAAAAAAAAAAAAGATATGAGGCCCAATGTGCCATGATTCCCATGCAGAAAAAGAAGGCATTTTTAAAGCCCCAAAGCATAACTTAGAAGATATGGAGATTCTTAGAGGTTACAGTGGAGAGTTAGAAAACAAGACTAAGGATGTTGGTCTGTCATTTCATCCTTATTACATAAGGACACCATGCCAGTAACACTGGTTGTGTGTAAATGAAAGATTATGACTTTCCATGCTTATATGACATCCACCAAATCTCCACTTCACCTGGTTTTAATTGTAATTTTAAATGGGAATTGCTCAAATACTTTCTTGCAGTAAAATTATGCAATATGTTATTCCAAGAGGACAAGAGATTATTGGCTGAAGCATTTCTGATCCCCACTAGCCATTTCATCTGTTTAGTAAATCGGTTGGTGGAGACTGACACAAGACTATAGGGATTAAACAGGTTAGTTCCCCAAACACTTCAGTTACACCTGATATAATAAAATCTACACAAAAACTACAACAAAGAAATGATCATTGGTGATGCCAAAAAGGACTTGGCAAACATCTTTTCCCTTTCAATGTCAAAGTACAGCTAAGCATAATTGTAATTTCATGAAAATTAAAATATTATGATACTAATTTAGCTATCAAATGATTGTCTAAAGTTTTAAATAACTATGCTGAAAGGCAAAATAATAAAATTTGGTTAAATATTGAATTTTGTTTTAAATATTATCAGTGATATTATTTTTAAATATTTTTCTATTAATCCTTGATAGCATTATATACATTTGGAATAATTTAGAACATATTTTCAATATCTTAATTGTTAGTTCAAAGTTCAATGAAAATTAGCCACAGACAAGAGGAAGGACATGGGTTTTCATGTCTAGACATTCTCTAAACCTTCACACCTGTGGCCCATGTATCCAATTTTGTCTTGTAAGGTCCTCCTGCTCTCAATATCATCTCACTTTGATTTTCAGAGCTCTAGTGAATATGTTATAATTATTCTGCTTCGGAAACTGCTAGCTCTTTTTTCCCCTTTCATAGAGAATTCTATGGCCCTTACTGATATGAAAGCCATAAAATGGAAGGCACCTCCTTCTTTGAATGTCTGCATGGAAGAAAGCCATCCACCAAACAGGAACACTTGAACTATTATGTGAGTCAGAAACACAGTTTATTTTGTTATGGAAATGAAAACAAAATTTGATGCAGCAGCTGGTTGCAAAATGGGTTCCTAAAACATCAAGTACTTAAGATTTAGAACTGGATTTGTTCGGGCTCTCATTTTTTGCTCAATATCTAGCAGAGCCATACTCCTTATGTTCTTTTGAACAAATACCATGAAAAATATAAATTCATCATACATAAACAAATATGTATTTGACACCTATTATATTCAAATTACCTACCATATACTTTTTTCAAAATATATACTGAATGTATTTTCAAATACATATGATATAATTTCATTGAAACAACCTTTTATAATTTGTTTTCCTATGAATTTAAACCTCTAATTTCTCTGGGGATTAAGGAACTATTGCTAGAATGAAAATGAGGGAAGCCTGGGTTGTTCCAATCTAAAGGGTAACTTATAAAAATTGATGTGTTGTGAACTCTTGTGTCATAATTAATTGGTTGCCGGTTTGTGGACACTCTGATTATCTTTTCCTGCAGCCAAATTTCACTAAAAAATAAAAGCCATGTGTGAAAAGTTCAAACACACAATCTCCCTTTGATTTTCCAATGATTTTGAATACTTTTAAAGTATTGAGTATTTCTGCCCCTAAGTGTAGCAGTTACTTCTACAGATGGTGACCTCCAACACACATAGTGAAATTCACTGATTCCTTAATTCCACATTCTCTCTTCGATGATACTACATGAAGATTCTATCATTATCCTCCATTTTTTTAAGTTTGATGAAAATATTGCTATTATTACTATTATTTTAGGCACAAACGTTATTTTTTATCAAGGTGAAGTGATTCTAACCTAATAGATCAGTTGCAATGAATTAATTCTTTCTTGAAGGATAAATCATTATCGGTCTAATCAAAACACAATACTACCATTTCTTTTTATCATATACTTATTTTTCTAATCTCCTTTCTAAATAAGGTTGATTTATTAGTGGTGAATGATGCAAAAGAAATATATATGGGGTATTTTAGAAAACATTATGCTTATTGTATAAGGATATAAGTCAAAGGAGAAAAATAAGAATTGTGGCTTCATTGTTTTCTTCATTGCTTTCTTTAGCATATAGGATTGACAGTATGATGTGTGAAATTACAGCAACGTTCTTATGACACTGAGGAAACGAGGTGGAATAAAAAGCCAAGAGCCTAAAAGTGGTATGGGAAGACTTCCCCTATTTTGTTAAAGCCCACCAGTTAAAGTCCAATAGTAACATATATGTTCCCAAAGAAAAGATTTTTAACTTGAAACAGTAAGGGAAAGACACACCATGGAAGTCTGTAGTTTATAATTTGGAGGGTTTTTATATAATGAGGCATGTTCCAGGTAAGTTAGAGGTAGTAATGTAAATAAGAGTCTGTTCTTCATTGGGTGATTTAGGAAGGACAGGGGCACCTGGATGATTCAGTCAGTTAAGTGTTTGCTTTCAGCTTGATCGTGACCCCAGTGGTAGGATTGAGCCTCCTGTCTGGTTCTTTGCTCAGCAAGGAACTTCCGTCTCCCTCTCCCTCTGCTTGCCACTGTGCCTGCTTGTGTGCGTGCTCTCTCTCTCTCTCAATCTCTCTGTTAAACAAACAAACAAACAAATAAATAAATAAAATCTTAAAAGAAAAAAAGGAAGAAAATAGATTATTGTGTAATCTTAACAGATACAAAATGAAAAAGGAAGGGGAGAAGGGGCAATAGGCACCCACATTAAGCAGAATATGGAGGCTTTGAATTATTTTTTGACTGAAGAACGTTCTTCTATCTTTGCTAATATTTCCTGAAGTTTATTTGTGATTCCTAGATGCTCACAGTCAGATGCATGCTGCCACCTGTCAGAGGTCAGGCATCAGAGTCAATTTTGCTTTGTTATTATTTTTAAAAATGTCTCACTTTGTTGACATCTTAGAGCTATTGACTAGCCTAGGAGCACCTATTTCACTTTTTGTTGTACTGTTAGTCAAAAAATAAAGAGACTTAGTTCTCAAGCTAGGACTTCAGTCCTCACTGCCATAAAACCTAATCCATTCCTAACACATTTTTAGCTATATGGAGTTTTTTAAAAAAACAACTCAGTGCAGTGAGCTGCACTGAGTCATGAAAAATAGTCAAATGTATAGTGATCAAAATATTAGGGCACCTGGGTGGCTTTGTGGGTTAAGGCTCTGCCTTCAGCTCAGGTCATGATTTCAGAGTTCTAGGATCCAGGCCCCCATCGGGCTCTCTGCTCAGTAGGGAGCCTGCTTCCTCCTCTCTCTCTGCCTACCTGTGATCTCTCTCTGTCAAATAAATAAATAAATAAATAAAATCTTAAAAAAATTTAATTATTGAATGACCCCTTAATTATAATGCTAATTGAGTATCTCCTTAAAAATAGAAACACACAAAAATAGAAAAATAGTGCCAGGGCGGCTCAATCAGTTAATGTCAGACTCTTGATGTTGGCTCAGGTCACAATCTCAAGGTCATGAGATTGAGACCCTCATTGGGCTCCACACTGGGGGTGGAGCCTACTTAAGATTCTCTCTCTACTTCTCCTTTTCTCCTGTCCCTGTTCACACACATACTCTTCTCTAAAAAAATAAAACAACAACAACAAAAATACCTGATAACTTACTATTTCTTTATTTTAAATTCCAATATAATTAATATAGTGTTATATTAGTCTCAGGCGTGCAATATGCTGATTCAACAATTGCCCATCATAAGTGTACTCTTACCCTTCACCTATTTCATCCAAGCACCATCCACATTACCATCCAGTAACCATCAGTTTGTTCTCTACATTTAAGAGTCTGTTCTTTGCTTTGTCTCTTTTTTCTTTGTTCATTTGTTTTGTTTCCTGGATTCCGCATATGAGTGAAATCATATGATACATAATTTTCTCTAACTTATTTCATTATACACTCTAGATCCAACCATGTTGTTTCAAAGGGCAAGATTTCATTTTGTGTGTGTGTGTGTGTGTGTGTGTGTGTGTGTGTGTGTGTCTGAATAGATTTCAAGATATACTACAGAGTTTTAGTAGTCAAAGCAAGGTGGTACTGGCAAAAAAAAAAGTCACAGAGATCAGTGGAACACAATAGAGAACTTATAAATAAGTCTGCATTTATATGGTCAATTAATCGTCAAGAAAGTAGTCGAGAATAAATAATGGGAAAAAGACAGTCTCTTCAACCACCAGTGTTGGAAAACCTGGACGGCTGTAAGCAAAAGAATGAAATCAGACCACTTCTTAAACCATACACAAAAAGAAACTTAAAATGGATTAAAGACCTAAATGTGATACTTTAAAGCATAAAAATTCTGAAAAATAGCACAGGTAGTATTTTCTCTGACATATGCCATAGTAACTTCTTTTTAGATGTGTCTCCTGAGGCAAGGGAAACAAAAACAAAAATGAACTGCTGGGACTACATCAAAATAAAAAAAATTTTTGCGCAACAAAGGAAACAATCATCAAAACTAAGAGACAACCTCCAGAATGGGAGAAAATATTTGCAAATAATATATCTGAAAAAGGGTTAGTATGGAAAATATATAAAGAATGTATACAACTCAATACCTCAAATTCCCAAATAAAATATAAAATATAAAAATGGGCAGAAGACATGAACAGACATTTCTACAAAGAAGACACACAGAAGGCCAAGAGACACATGAAAAGATGCTGAACATCACTCATCATGAGGAAAATGCAAACTGAAATTGAGATATCACCTCACACCTGTCAGAATGACTAAAACCAAAAGCATAAGAAACAAGTGTTGGTGAAGATGTAGAATAAAAAGAACCCTCATCCACTGCCAGTAGGAATGCAAGCTGGTGCAGTCACTGTGGAAAACGGCATGGAGGTTCCGCCAAAATTTAAAAATAGAACTACCATAAGATCCAGTAATTCCACTTTATTTATCTGAAAAGATACATGCATAGTTTAAATTTTACATTTTTAAATAAAATTAATTTTGCTTTGGCAGTTTATGAGATATTATAAACATGTATGCTTAAAATATTTTGGGACCTTTCAGAAATGACAATTAGGAAAACAGATTATTTGTTCTTTTTGCTATATGCCATTTTACCACATTAATCAACACTGCATATAAATTACACAGCAAATTTAATTAATTTTAATTAACACAAAAAATAAAATTAACAGAATAGTATGCAAAGGGTTCACTTTTCTTCTTGATTGAAATACCTTGATTCATGGAAAGTTGTGTGAGATAATCCATGTGTATTTAAAAATGAAATAAGGGAAAACAAATTGAATTATTTGACTAACCAAAATCAGAGAGTGGAAAAATTTGAATCTTCTAATAGACATTTGCTATAATTTATTATAAAAATGCATTTGGTGCACTGGTTTGGGAACATGTGATTTTTTTTTTTTTCTCTTGCTATGGAACAGGTTTTCACATATTAAATTTTCTGATATTGTGCTTACATTTCTTCCTCATATGATTTTAGAAGATATGAATGCATACTCCATTTCTACTTGCTTCATCCATTTATTCAATACACTGTGAGCTTCTGTTTATAGTTCAAGTACTACTTTCAGGCAGTGAAGATAAGAGCAGGGAACCAAACTGACAAAACCTCCTGCCCACTGAGAGCTCATATTCCATATAATGCCTTAACTAACCTTTCACAAGTGATATTTATTGTTTATTTTGTACTGATACTGGAAGGACACTGTGAATACTATACATATAAGGATAATAACAATATAAAGGATAAAATATCCTATTATTCTATTATAATATTTGATTGTAATTATCAGGCCACAAAAATATTTTAGGATAACTGGATTTATTTTGTTAAAAATTAGTGTAAATACAAATGACTGGACTTGACTTTTACACATGATTTTTTCGCACTGTGTTCATATGAATGATATCAATGCAAATACCTAGGGTAATCAAAATCAACATAAGTAAAACAACCTCTCTACAGAATGGGACTTTATGGCTAAACCATATCTACTTAAGGAGAAGAAAATAAGAATATAATATAACCTTAAAATAAAACTTCATTCTTGGCTTGTTTGTTCAGAGTATATATTGATTCTCTGCTGCTTCAATATGACACCTGAGAGACCTACATATCTCCTATGAAACAATGAATTTCAAGTGTTCAGAAGCATTAATAATTTATGTGAGGAGTTAGTGGATTATGTAGCTGAAAGGTCTAATTTTGGGAATGATTGATTATGCAAGGTCTTGAATAAATAACTGAAGAAACAACTAATCAGCAGAAGCAAAAATTTCATGTTCTTATAATCAAGAGGAGAGAAGAAAAGAGCAATTGTAAGGTTTAGAGAAAGCATGTGGAGACTATTTCAATGTAGTAGCCAATAATTTCAGTTCCTGATGTTCATTCTCTTGTGTAATGCCTCCCCCTTTGGGTCTAGGATATTCCATGTGGCTGGATTCGGCCAATGGGAGATTAGCAGGCATCTTGTAGGCAGAGGTTTTTGTTTTGTTTTATTTTTAAAGTGCTTGCATATTGGGACTAATCCTCTTGGAATGCTAGAACTTGCATTTTATTTTATTATTTTATTTTTTTAAGATTTTATTTATTTATTTGACAGAGAGCTAGAGAGAGCACAAGTAAGCAGAATGGCAGGCAGAGGGAGAGAGAGAAGCAGACTCTCTGCTGAGCAGGGGACCTGATGCAGAGTTTGATCCCAGGCCCCTGGAATCATGACCTGAGCCAAAGGCAGACACTTAACATATGAGAGCTACCCAGGTGCCCCTAGAACTTGCATTTTAAAAATCTGCCCTGAACTGCCGTACTGGGACAGTTGTACCTAAGGTATCTTAATTTCATGTCCTAATTTAGATAAGACCCTGGACTTCTGGACTGTCTAAATATCATAATTGGATGAAAATTTGTTGGTTTTAGGATTGGGGGTAGGTTGGTGTATTTTGTGTATAAAAGGAAAAATGAAACATTAAAGTTCTAGGGGAATGGTGTGGTCGGCAGTTAAAATGTTTCTCCTTCCTCAGAAACCAATCTTTTCACAATCCATACCCTTTTTGCAGTCCTCTTCCACAACGACTCAGCTTTTGACGTTAATACATTCAATGCATTAAGGATTTGAAAAACTCTTGTTTAATTCCAAACATCAGTAAGAAAATGAAACATTTCTACAGTTGCTTTAAACCATTTTTATTGCAGATGTATTTTTAAAAAAGCATAGTTAAAATATATGTAAAATAAAAGAGGTAAAGTTGAAAGAAAAATGGGAAAATACATAATAAAAAAACTATAACCAAAATAAAACTGAATAACTACTAATAGTAAATAACACAAGCAAAACATTATTTTGGAAATGAGTATCATTATATAATGATAAGTTGTTTGGGGGTACCTGGGTGGCTCAGTGGGTTAAAGCCTCTGCCTTCAGTTCAGGTCATGATCTCAGGGTCCTGGGATGGAGGCCCACATTGGGCTCTCTGTTCAGCAGAGATCCTGCTTCCTTCTCCTCTCTCTCTGTCTGCCTCTCTGCCTACTTGTGATCTCTCTCTCTGTCAAATAAATAAATAAAATCTTAAAAAAAAAAATGGTAAGTTGTTTAGTTCACCATTAACTTTCTACATGTAAAAACATTAATAACATTTTAAATATGAAAGCAAAAGTAGAGTGAATTATGAGAATAGTAAGATAAAGAAGTAACATTTCAGAAAAGAATAAATAACATATTTCAAATACAGAAGATTAAACTCCCCAAATCAAGACATACTGAACACAGTGATAGTAATGGTGTATAACTGCATTGTCTTCATTATGTATGAAAACTTTTTGAAAATTATACTACATGTTAGGTGTTAAAGTATATAACAAATTTTAAAGAATTTTATTAAAATGCCATCATGTTAGAATTCAATAATAAAATAATAATCAAATAACAATGGTGTGTGAAAGAAATTAAATAATAAAAAAAACCCCAAAGAAATGAGAAGAAAATCTAAAGTTATAAATGAAATAGGCCTCAGTGCAAAGTAAGGTAATGAAAAGAAAGGTGATTATTCTCATGTTTATAGACGTTTAAGAGAAACTCCATTAAAAAGGAGTCCATATTATTATTATTATTTTTTAAGATTTTTCATTTGTCAAAGAGAGAGAGAGAAAAAAGCAGCTGTAGAGGCAGGAAGAGGGAGAAGCAGGCTTCCTGCTGAGCCGGGAGCCCAAAGCAGGACTTGATCCTAGGACTCTGGGATGATGACCAGACTAAGCTTCCCAGACATCCCTAGTTTTTTATCTGGTTATATAGAACTAACCTGGTCAGTTCTGCAGTAAAAGAGAGAGAGAGAGATAATAAATGGCCTGGAACACAGGGAAACAAAAATTAAAGTGATTAGAAAATTGGTGGAGAAAAATATATTAAAAAGTTGGATAAAACACAATTGAAGATATAAGCTGAGAAAATAGCTTTGGCATGGAGAAAAGGAAAACTTTACTCTGATGTAAGAATAAAAGATTAAAGGAGTAAAGATACAAAAAAGACATTTTTAGTTGGAAATAAACTGGAGAATTTATGCAATATGACATCAACCTTTTCAATACAATAAGAGTAATAAAAAATGCAGAATTCATCTGGAAGCTCAAGGAGCATGAAAAGTATTTGAAAAACTTTTCTGTGGGATATAAGTAAAATTCAATATAAAATTAATTTTAAAATACTAAAGAATAAAGAGATTTGGTTAAACTCTCATAGACTTAGGAATGAGAATTTTGTAATTATTTTATTATACGTGTTCGTAGTCTAAGAATGAGAATTTGGATGGGCAGGATTCCTGTGTGATTGTTAGCACACAGATGTTAATGTAGGGAAAGGTTTTTATAACTTTGTCTTCATCTTTCTATATGTTTACTATTCTTTGTCTGGCCATGGATCTCTTTGCCCTTATGAAACTCTAAGTTTACTGAAATTCTTCAATATGCAGACAAATAGTTTTCAGCAAAACTAGGGTAGTCTTCAGCCATTCTTTTTTTCAATATTTTCCCTCCTTTCTCTTTTTATTCTCTTTTTGGTACTCCTATTGTGTGTATTTTGATGCACTCTGTGGTGTCCCACATTTCTCTGACCCTCAGTTCATTTTTCATTTTAGTTTGTTTTCACTTCGCCTATCTCTATCAATCTATTGTCAAGTCTTCTGCTAGCTAAAATGCACCATTGAGTCCTTTCGTGGATTTGTCATTTTAGTTACTGCAATTTCATCTTCTGAATTTCCATATTATTCTTTATAATATGTATTGCAGTATATTCTCTATTTTGTGAGAATTGATATTCATTATTACATTACCTTCCTGTCTTTCTTTGCTTCTTTGCATGGTTTTCTTTAGTTCTTTGAACAAATTTATAATGACTAATAGGAAGTCTTTGTTAGATCCATTATATCAGGCCCCTCTCACACCAGGAAGGTTCTGTTGCCTGTTGTTTTTCCCATGGGTGAAACTTTCCTGTTTCTCTGCATGTGTCATAATTTATTGTTGAGAAATGGGCATTTAATATAATATAGTGAATCTGGATGCTAATTTCTCTTCCCGGTCTCTGAACATTTATTTTGTCTTTGTTTCCTTGTCACTTGGGTAGGCTACCCTACAGAAGTTTATTCCTCTTGCAGTTTGAAGTATTTTTTTGTAGTTCTACAGAGTGCAATTTTGGGTGTGCACAATCCTTGGGATGATAGTGGTTTTAACAGGTTTCTCTTTGATTATCTTTTCCCCTGTTCTCTCTGTTAAACTGTCTGCCTTATTTTGTATTACACTTCATTTGGCCTCCCTAATTCCTGGCTGGGCATCAATTCCTTAGCAGTGTGATCCAGTTACTTTTAAGAAGTGTAGTTTTTGAGGTCATTTCTCTGAGTTTTGTTCTAAACCCAACAGAACTCTTCTTAACTGTATCTAGTCCTAATTCTCTCTAGTAAACTGGCTGACCAACAGTCCTTGTTGCAAAATCTCTAGGTCATCCCTGTATGTGCTGGGTGGGTTGATACCTCTGGTATTAGGATTTCCTCTCTAAGTGAACTACGGCAAGGCAATTGGGGACCTTGTATTTTCAGTCTGTGTAACTGGGGGAGAATCTCCATCCAATGGGTAGAGCCTGGATGCAGGAAAGAAGCCCCAGACTCTTGGCCACACTCACCAGAAATCTAATCTTCTCTTAGAGTTAGAGAGGATGAGAAATACTGATTTTTGCCCCTTCTAAGGAAATATAGTAACTCTTTTTCTTTTTTTTAAAGATTTTATTTATTTATTTGACAAAGAGAGAGAGATCACAAAGAGGCAGAGAGAGAGGAGAAGCAGGCTCCCCGCTGAGCCAAGAGCCTGATGTGGGACTCAATCCCAGGACCCTGAGATCATGACCTGAGCCAAAGGCAGAGGCTTTAACCCACTGAGCCACCCAGGTGCCCCAAGAAATATAGTTACTCTTGAGTGAGAACTGATGGGAGAGGGATCCCATCTTTTTGGCCACACCTGTATGGAGTGGAACTTCTGTGTTTTGCTGAGCTGGGGAAAATGAGGAGGAAAGTAGGAGGTTTATGGTTCAAATGTCAAAGAATCTGTAGATTTTCCTGAATATGTCTTCATTGGCTTTATGCCCTTAGGACAATTTCCATAATATATTTAAATGGTTATTTTTAGTAGTCTTCACAAGCTCTGCTTGTTTTGCTAAGGAGTACATCTGTGAAGTTTGTCACGCTACCATCTGGGAAACAGAACTGTGCCATTCTGGAAATAAAACAAAATAAATTTTTATTAAAATTGAAGAGATGGAAGATATGCTGTTTTAACAAGAAGAGAATCTCCAAGTTAATATCTTAATTTTACAGAAGATTAAAATAAGCTTATTTTAAGCACTTACTGAAGTATAAATTTGTTTCCCATCTCTTTACAGTAAAAATAATGTAGAAAAATGTAGATGAATCAATAGCACTAGGTCTTTAAGTCTATTGAATAAATAATGTATATGGCAATAACTAAAGCCAGGTTCAGGACTGGTTTCCGAACTTAATCAATGTACTAATTTCTACCATGATTGAATATGCTTTTCATAAAAATATGCTTGTGTTGGGCGTCTGGGTGGCTCAGTGGGTTAAAGCCACTGCCTTTGGCTCAAGTCACGATCTCAGGGTCCTGGGTTCGAGGTCCGTTTCAGACTCTCTGCTGCCCAGGGAGCCTGCTTCCTCATCTCTCTCTGCCTGCCTCTCTGCCTACTTGTGATCTCTCTCTCTGTCAAATAAATAAATAAAATCTAAAAAAACAAACCCCAAAAAACCCACAAAAAACTGATCATCCTGTTTTTTTTTTTTAACGTATGCTTGTGTTCCAAATAAGCCTTTGTGTACCAGAAACTTCAGTAGTTTCAATATGACACATAATTATATGACTTTTCATTATTCATATTTGCCATTTTTGTATTATCAGCAATTGAACTAGCTTATTTTTTCATTGCTCCCAGTGATAAAAACCCATCTATATTATGCCTCAACATCCCTGTTTTGAATGACAAAATATTGTTTATATTGGTAAATACGTATTATACAACTGAATAGCATGAAAATTCTCAGTGGTTTTATATAGCATTTATTAAAGAGCCAGCTTTCTATATGTGTGCATTTTTGCTCATGCTCTGGAACTTACTCCAAAATAATTCCAATTCTACTGAGTCTTTTATTCTTAAATCATCCTCATGATCACCTTTGTGCACCCACCTGTTGTGATATATGTCTACTGAAATGTGATTGAGTTTATTCAGTTGGATATCAGAATGCCTATAACAGTATATTTACAGTTCATTTATTTCTGTGTTATCACTGTTTTGTGATTGACAGGTCCATGGTCACATATATAAAAGTAAATCAGAATTCTACCAAGTATTCTGCCCAAAGCACATTAGAGTTAGAAAATGTTTGGTGTTTGACCTACTATTTTCTTTCTGGTTTTGGTGGTATTATCAAATTTAAATTTAAACTTGCACACACACACAGAGGAAAAATAATTCTACTCTTCCTGTATACAAACTTTTATTGGATAATGGAAATGAAACAAAACCAAAAACAAATCAATTGCAAATTATGACAGAACTCCAAAGCTCTCTGTAAGAAAAAGGGAAGAATCTGAATTTTAGCTTTTAATAGAAACCACATTAAAGCACAACACTCGATATTCAAAGATATCACATTGAGAAAAGTGTTAAAGTAACTATATGTAGATTTATTGATATTAGCAATATTAATTTGGTGACAGACAAGAACAAGAAAAGAAACAAAGTTTAAACTGATAACATATTTTCATGCTTGCAATTATAATTAAAATGTTGCTTAAGCTAGAAGCCTTGAATGAGTTTGATCTCATTTTCCTTATTAATAACATGTAGATTATAAGGACCTATTTAGAAATCCGATCCGCCATCTTGTTTACTCAGAAAAATAGCTTTAGGAAAATGCAGGCAAACAGTCCCTGGAAAACAAAGGTGAGCGAGGTTGGGGGTGACACCCAATCAGTTAACCGGAACCTCTCGACCCTGAGCAATAGAGGTGCAAACTAAGAATGGAAATGCCCTAAATGCCCTCAACTTCCAGGTTCCTGGAGCAATACAAATGCAAATTAAACCTTGTTAGCTTGTGATTTGAGTAGGGGGTCGCCCTATAAAAGCTAGCCTGAGAAATTAGGCTGCACTGATTTCTCCTGAGAACAACCCTGGCTGGCCAGTACAATTCTCAATGCTTGCCGCGAAATAAAGCTTTGCTTGACCTTTGCTTTTGTATCAGCCTCGTTCCTTTAAACACGAACCCTATTATAGATAATAATGCCTATCTTGATTTATATTTTTGATAGAAGTTCATATTAAATAACACCTATAAACATATTTTCTAACCTTATAAAAATTAAGACATTTTGCTATCTTCTTGTCACTGCAAAAAGGACTTAGCAATCACACACTCTGTAATGTTATTATGTCTAGAACTACTCGGTTTCAAGTACATGCTATGTACATGGTACATATTTAGACAATGTTAATAACTATGTTCATGTCTGCCATACCTACTAAGTTTGAAAAGTGGCGAGTAAACAAGCAAATTTACTTAATATAATGGTATTTTAGGCTTAGAAATGAATCTAATAAAATCCATCCACTCATCTTACTATTAGGCCAATGTGACTAAAAGAAGTAAGAGTATTTTATTTGTTTATGGTCATAAATTGGGCATGGGAAGAACTGAGATTAGAATTAAGTTCTCCAAATTTTCCAGTCAAGTTCCCTTTCATATTGTAGCACTGTAATCAAATACATATTATTTTACAGTAGAGTTAGTGGAATTACTGGTACCTATGTATTCTTGCTTTATGTTTATAAATTCTCCCTCAAGGGAATTTCAGTCCTGATTATAATTTATTCAATCAGATAGAGTATCTCCCTTTCAATAAAAGTAATCCCCAGGGGTTGGGGTGTTATAAAGTCAGGTGTCAACCGCCTCCCCAAAGGGAAACCGAGGATGCTCAGGATAATGCAAATCACACTGCGACGTGTTTTTCCAGCTAGCTGGGGTCCAAACATCTGCCTGGCGCAGCAGGGTTTCAGCAAGGACCCCAATGCAAGGGTCTAGGGGTTTATATGCTTCTCCAACAGCAAGCATGAGCCACACAGTTCACAAGTCAACCATGCATTCTCAGTTTGCATCTAAATACCTCCCTGGGACCCTCCCTGGATGGGTTTAACTGGTTGGGCTTCTCCTCCAACTTGGCTCGCCTTTGTTTTCCAGGGGCCATTTATCCATAACACATGGAGCTGTTTTGATGAGTAAACGGGATGGCAGCTTGGATTCCAAAACTGGACCTTACAGGGGGAGGAAAGTTTGGTTATTAAAATTTTTCAGGTGTTTATTACACTTCATACAGGTTAAGATGGCAACAGTACAACTTGAATTTTAAAGAGGAAGACTCTCTTCATGTAGATTTAGCCAGGGAACAGTTCCTGGATTGTAGGAAATGAAAAAAAGACAGATTTAAGATTAGAGATGGAACCACTTGTACAGTAAAATATGACCATTATAATCTTGCTATAATTACTAATAAAACCAGTCCACTTGTACTTTTCAGGGCAGAAGACAAAAAGAAGATGTTGCGGGAAGGAAAGTATAAAGGATATTACAGATTTATTTGCACTGAAGTGAAAAAAATCAAGTTAAATTAATGCAATGATGATGTTAGTTATTTTGCCCTTTTCATCTTAATAATCTATACAGAGACTTTGGCTTAATCACTTATTATAAAAGGTTTGTTATGTGCCAGTCACAGTTTCTATGTAGTGAATAAAAAAAAAAAAGTGCCTACCTTTCAGGATTTATAGACTACTGGAGATAAGAATACATACACAAATGATTAAAATACCTAACTATAGTTTAAATTAGTTTATAAAATTAAGAGTATTGATTTCTTTTGATAAAAGTTAAAAATAGTATTTCAGAAAGGACCTTTTGGCTTAAATATTGGATGTTAGTAGAACTATTCTTCTGAGTCATGGAAAAGGGGCATTTTTATACAGGAACAACAGTATGTACATAAGTGTAAAAAACAAATCTATTTGACCTGAAAAAATTCAATTTAGAAGTTCTTTTTTCTTTCTTCAGACAGCACTGTAAAGAATTACGCTAAAATTCTGTTCAATTTTCTATTCCATAATGAATTTTGTCAATCAAAAATATATTTCTTGTTTAAAAAAAATCAAAGTTCTTAATAGGAAATGAAAAAAAAATGCTTCTCTGGTGATAGATTCAATGCAGAACCTTCAAAATCATCAGGTTATATATAAATCCTCATAACTAATAGCAATATGTAAAAACAACCCTGATTCCTCATGTAAGGTCAATATACTCCAAAACATAGGCTCATTTTGTGTTAAAAAAAATAAATAAATAAGCAACATTCTGAGCTGGTAAATCTATTTGTCCCACACTTTGTTAGAAACAAGTTATTGTGTAATTGTTTAATTTCCAATCATTTAATTAATTTAACAGTGCTTTACCAATATTTATTTCAGCCTAGTTTATGTTTAGTTATGTAGTTTGCCATTGCTTATCAGTCAAGAGATAAAAATCAAGGTTTCTAAGAAATGTACAATACTAAACATTGTCTTCCTTTAATATCTCCCACCAGCAAAATAAATATTTAGAATGTACTACATTAATTCACTTGCAAAATGCCATTATCACTGCACTGAGGACTTAATATTCAAATATTAACCATAAAATATTTAAATTGATAGAATAAAACAAAAATTTCCCTAACGTGTTGAATTTTATAGATGAATGCATTCTAATGTAAAGAATACTTTGAAATATTTTTATTTGCACAAACTAGATACAATAAAGATCCTTAAATACTTGAGCAATGTGCATACATATACACATCTATTAATGTAAAATAGGTTATGCATATTGTTACAATATATCTTATTCTCTCTATATAGCCTTATATTTTAATATGCTCTATAGAATCTGATTTCCCATTAATAGTAATAATTTTTGGTATAATGTTAAATTTTGTAAATATATATGGAAATTTTCAGTTATCAGATTTGCCTTAATCTTGAAATTTGCTAGTACTCTTATTCAAAAGGTCAAATAAATTCTATGTGTAGAGTTTGCTGGTAGTCCTAATTATTGTAAATAAGTAAAATTTTCTTGAATGCATGAAGAATACTCACCACTATTGCTTCATTAAACTTATTTTAATGCTAATTTTTCTGAAGAAAGTGGAGAGGACCCACTTCTTGTTTCTCACTCTCTCCCCCAAGGAATGTTTATATTACCATTCTATTGAAGTATCAAAATGTTTCCTGGGGCATGTATTTTACTAGGTTCAACTATAACTAAGGATATCAATCTAAGGATTCCTAGAAAAAAACTAAAGAGAGAATTACAGCCCCAAATGAAAGTATAGGTTTATGAGAACTTAAATAGGATCTACTTTAATTGGTATCTTCACTGTTAAAATGGGAGAAGAGGAAAAAATCTAACAATCTCTTTCATGAAATAAAAGAAATGAATAATTTAAAACTTGAATTTAAATATATTCATTTTACACATAAAAACATATATCTGCACAATTAGTTAATGGTAAAATTAGGTAGCGGTACTTCCCGTAAGTATAAAATAGCCAGTTATTTCATCAGCCAGATGAGTTTATTTCGGAATAACAGAGGGGATTACAGTTTCGGAATAACAGAGGGGTTACATGTAAACTATGGCAAACCCTAGGCAATTCAAAGAACAAAGGAAAAGAACTTTATAGAGAAAAAGGAAGAAGCTGGGAAGGGCTGCTCTGAACAATGGCTACTGGGGGAAAGTTAGCATTCTGCATGGTGATGGTTTCTCACTGGCAGAGCTGTGGCAGGTTCTCAGTGGCTAGGCTTTTCCTGAGCAAGGAGAGAATGTTCATTTCCTCCCTTCTTGGGGAAATATGAACTTCTTGCCTAGGACCTTAAAGTATCAGCTGGGAAGGAAAGTTCATGCCCTAGTGTTCCCTCTTCAGGCCTTCCCTCCTCTGTTCTAAATGAGGTTTCCCTCTATTAATTTCCATGGAGACAAAAGCAGAGTTTTTAATTTATATACTTGAATTATAAGTTAAATAGTAATCAGATCAAAGAAAAGTAATATTAATAATACAGGCTCTGAATCATTCTGGCTTCCACGGTAAATCTTCAAAATCTAATGGGATTAGATTAAATTTTTAAATATGATTCACCACAGAAGCAAAACTCTGATAATTACATCTTTATTATCACCAGTACTATATTCTCAGTACTCAGTGTGTCACTAGGCTAGATATCTAATCTGCCCTGCTCCAAATCTAAATTTCAATTTTAAACACATGAACTAGAAGAAGGAAAAAAAATCCAAGATCTCAATGTACAGGGTTTAAACAGTTGACTTGTTCAGGAGCAAAATAATGACCTGTTTTTTTTTTGTTGTTGTTGTTTTTTGATCAAGGGAGGAAGGAAGACCCTGCATTGACAAAAGAGGCTACAAATTTCTGTAGATGTAGAAATCCTGCAAAATTGACATCATTCCTTTTCAGCTTTTAAAAATATTTTTCAGGAAAGAAATAAATTGAGTTCAGATCATTTTTGTCAGAACACTGTTTCAAAAAATGAGTGAATGTTGCATTCTCAGCTCTGCCACTGATTCTAAAGCTTGTTAAAGCAACCAAGTTTTCCCAATTCTGTCATTTAAATATTGCTGTTGGGCTGTGATAGATGGAAAAGAATTTTCAAACTGTGTTCAGTTCCCAGTTGGTTTTCCCTTTACTCAGAATAGTTTTCTATTTACCCAGATCAGCAAATCCAGTGATTTTTGTATAGATACTTGTTTTGCTCTCCTTCATAATTAACGATTTTCTTTTATATCCTGTAGTTTGTGTTGGCATCTCACAGTTTAAATAAAAATCAATGTTAGTATCTGTAGACACAATGATAGCGTGCATGCCACATTTTGCAGAGTTGACTACAGCATAGAACTATTCTTGTGTGTGCTATGAAGCACCATGTAATATATAGCTACAGTTTAAAACTATAGTTTTACCTGGGTAGGCTTTCATGTGATTTCAGTACAAACCTTCTGTTCCATATCTAAACTAGAACTTGATTTAAATAATCAGGAGTTTATATTGGAAAAAAAAAATCTTAAGGATACAACAGAAAGAAATAGGCTTCAGTTTCATCCTTATCCATGTTTTCTTTCTTTTTTTTCTTTTAAGATTTTATTTATTTATTTTACAAAAGGAAACACAACTAGAAAGGGAACACAAGCAAGAGGGAGTGAGAGAGGGAGAAGCAGGCTTCCCGGGAGCAGGGAGCCCAATGTGGGGCTTGATCCCAGGACTCCGGGATCATGACCTGAGCCAAAAGCAGATGCTTAATGACTGAGCCCCCCAGGCGCCCCTTATCTGTGTTTTCTTATGTTGACTTTATGATAGAAATTTTTACTGTGTAAAAAATGAAAATTTATGATCAATGATGTTTAATGTACTTTCTGATTTTACTATCCATAATGTCAGTCATAATCAATTATTGTACTAGGGGTCAATCAATTAGTCTCCTTTTCAAGTCCCAATTGCTTTACTATATACAGACAATATGCAATAGTGCAATACATGTATTTCTAATAAAATAGCATGATGCAAATCTGTACATGAAAATTATCAATATACCTATGGAGAAACAGGTTTGAAGCAGACCAACGGAAGTCTGAAGAAACTGTGCAACAAGAACATTAACTTATGCTTTAATTATCCTGATAAAAATAATAAAAGCACTAATACAGTTAAAATAACATGTTGAATTCCTAACATACAACAAAACATTGGAATCAGGGCTTTACCATTTAAAATAGTAGAGGTAGCTTGCTTAAATAATACATAAGCAAGACATGGGGCTATTGATTTATGAAAGCAAGGATTAAAAGTACACATATCAAGGAGAACAGTGCAATCAACACTACCTGGACAGAACCTGTGGTCAAATTAAGAAAAAGGAAGACCATGGGATTGAAACAGCATTGTGGATGGTATTCAGTTTTGACAGGGTTTTCTTTTTTTTCTTAAAAATTATTTATTTATTTATTTATTTATTTATTTATTTATTTATTTGGCAGGGAGAAACAGCGAGAGAGAGAACATAAGCAGGGGAAGTGAGAGAGGGAGAAGCATGCTTCCCACCAAGCAGGGAGCCCAACATAGGATTCCATCCCGGGCCCGGGATCATGACCTGAGCAGAAGGCAGAAGCTTAACAACTGAGCCACGAAGGCGCCCCTTGACAGGGTTTTCTGACGCTGGTTCTTTTCAGTGTTCTCTGTCTTAGCTGCTTTACTTGGGAAGAGAAAATGTAAGTGTGCTGGAAAAACACCAATATGTTCTAATACAGCTCCCTCCTTTCATTATATCATTCCCTTTTTCTTAATCAGAGAGCTAATTTGAATTATAGAAATAGTCACTAAAACTAAAGTGACTACAGTAATATAATTCTTTTTATTTGGATAAAGTAAACTATACTGTTTACTCTGTGAAATGCTTACTTTAGTATTTTCACTTTTATAATACATATTAAAATAAACACAGTAATTTTGAACAAAATATATGTTTAAATCTACATAAATTTATGCATAATGAGTATCATTTATTTGGTTAGAACTATCCCCATTTTCCTCTGAAGTCATATATGGCATGCACATATATACGTATATGTGTGTGTGTATATATACATATGACTTAAGGTATTAAAATCAGTGAGAATTATCAAAATTAAACAAAATGTAATTAAGCACATTTTAAAGACTTTTTAATTCTCATTCCTCCTTTTTAAGAAAACTTTACAAAAGGTGCTTTCTGTGTTTTCCTTTGCTTCTGTTATGATTATGTTTTCCTAATATTTATATCTGATAATGTGCCCTCTGACACCAGTCCAAATTCTACTAATTAAGATTTAGCTTTGGTTCTCTCTTACACAGTCCTCTGCTTTTCTTCCCCCGCCCCCTGCCCTTGATTCTTTCTTTCTTCTTTCTGAACTTCTCTTGGAAGTTCCTCCAAGTCTTCAAAGCTCTTGTTTACATACAATCTTTTATTACTCTCATTTCTAGTTTTGGGTATTTTCAGCATTTTTAATAGCCATTTGTAAATAATGACTGTCTCAAGATTCTTTAACCCACTGAGCCACCCAGGCTCCCCTGTCTCAAGATTCTTAACATGACTCATGGTCTTGAAAAGGCCACTCAAAATATTCACTTCTCCTCATGCTCCAGCAGATTTTTTTTTAAAGTTCTTTGAAAAGTTTACCGTTATCCAGGGAGCAAAAGAAATAGCTTTGGCTACGTTTTAAAGAGTTATCAGCTAAGATTACAGTGTTCCCGCTCATCAATTTGGTTTCCCACACTGATCTCTGACTTGAAATTTTCAGGCTGTCTTGAAGGTCAAGTAACAAAATAGCACTATTCATTATAGGGAACATCACTCCTGCCCTTTCGTTTGGAGGACCCTGCTGTTCCATAGGTATGACAGTAAAAGGAGGGGCAGGAAGGCTCCATCTGTTTCTGACCTTTGTAAGCTTCATTTTAGTAGAAGCTAGGATTAATGTAGAGAAATGTCTCTTCTTTTGAAAACATCTTGTTAAAATTTCACAACCCAAAAAGGTGTCCAAATGTTCTGTTTAAAGAACTTTAATTTAAAAATTTTAAAAAATAGATACATTATACATTCACTATAGGCCTGAATTGTTAGAAATTTAACAACTCACCTCTCTCTTGGAAACATTAGACTTAATATGTTCTTTTATATCCTGTTGTCAAGATAACTCAAGCATCTGCTTTATGACAGCACTTCAATCAGCATGAAGTTAAGTGTGACTATCCTCCATTTCTTTTTATAGAAAGGATTAACTGTGTTTTACATCTTCTAAGTGACAATTATTCTAATGGATTATTCTCACAATTTGTGTCCTCTACAGGCATAGCTGGGTAACAACTGATGTTCTTTCTACAGCATCAAAATCTGACCTACAAGAACGTGACCTGACTGGCATATGATGAACAATATGAAATTTCATTTTATGTGAATCATTATATATTTTGACTCTCTTTGTTTTATCACAATACCCTACTCTACTTAATTTGCTCTAATAAATTGGGTTAGCACAGTGTTTTAACCTAGGAAATAGCATTACTTGTTCAAATACAAAAGTTAGCTACTTACAGTGTTTATGATTTTGGAATTAAATTCTAACAGCTAAAAGCTATTTCATAGATCGATCTTGATAATTCTCTCATATAAAATTATACTCACAATCACTGCATTAATATGCAAACAGAATATGCCTGAACAATTTCCTGCAAAGCATATCATAAAAAGAATGGAATCCATCAACATAATCTTTGAGATTGATACCTTTTCATTTACTTTATACATTCTTCTATAAGTTTTGTCCTGTTATTTTATTCACTGATTATGATTTTTTTTTTTTTCTCTTTGAGTTCAGAGATAAAACTCACTCTGGTTCTTTTCCAAATAGATTTTCACCTAGTTTCTGGGTTGCTGCTACATTTCCCTCTGGTCACCATTCTTCAGTCTATTGACATCTTAGAAATATGTAACAATATCTTGTGCAAAGTGTCTCAGAAGTTGTTCTTTATATTCTTCCTAAAGGAAAACTGGATACATTCTTTAAAATTAGAAATCCTAGTCTTGTCCCTCCCTTGCTTTGCCCTACAACCTCTTTTCTGAAAGTCTAAGACACCGAAACTAATACCAAAACTATTCTCAAACATTATGTAGTTTGAAAAAGGATTTTTTTTGCTCAAAGGAACTATATATCTACCTAGAAAAAAACATAAAACAATAACCAATATAACATAACTATTAAAGGAATCTGGGGTTTAACTTTCATTTTTTATATGTAACATAAAACATTATCACAACAGAGATTCAATGGAAATTTAGAATTTTTTGGCAAATAATTATTCTGCCAAGAAGTAAAATTAAGAACAAAAATATGAGATAATTTCAAATCTGTAAATAAAAAGAAAGTTTGAATTTTTTCTTAATTTAATATAAAACCAATTGAGCAATAATGCTAAAAAAGAACCTACAGAAAGCAAAATAAATTTAACATATTCATATATAGCTTCATACTGGACTTCCATTTTATTTTGGTAAGGAAAAAGCCTCAATTTGACAGTCCACAACTTAGTTGAATTAAATGGGGGAAGGAAAGGAATTAGGTGCGAATTCCATGTACTTAGTGGAATCAAGATATGAGGAAATAAACAGGAAGTCACTATTATCTGAAGAAACCATAAATGCATAAATGTGTATCTGTGTGCAGGAATGAATTAAAGAGATAATAAAGTTTGATTCTATTTCTCTATGAGCTATTTTTTCACCAGTCGGCCACTTACCAGATGGAAGAATTAGGCTGTCCTAATGAAGGCTATGTTACACATACTTGCGCGCACACACACACACACACACAAAGCTGTTACAAACAGATACATAGAAAAATGTAAACTAGTGAATTTAGAGTCAGTCTGTAAAATGTAGGCATATAGGGCACCTGGGTGGCTCAGTGGGTTAAAGCCTCTGCCTTCAGCTCAGGTCATGATCTCAGGGTCGTGGGACTGAGGTTCCCATTGGGCTCTCTGCTCAGCAGGGAGCCTGCTTCCTCCTCTCTCTCTGCCTGCCTCTCTGCCTACTTGTGATCTCTCGCTCTCTGTCAAATAAACAAAATCTTTAAAAAAATGTAGGCATATATAGTGGAAAAATGGAAATAGAGTATATACAGAATAAGAAAATGATGAACAGAGACAAATTAGCTAAATAATATGAGTTAGAATAGAAAAAATAAGAACATACAACTGCATCATTTTCACAGCAATTAAATCACTATATATAAGCCAATCCTGGATCACAAATATATAATTATAATATTGGTTTATGTCTGATAAGATTTTGAAAAAGACTACACTAATAAAACTTGTTTCCTTGTTAAATATCTGGGGAAACAACTGTTTTTAAAACTGCATTTATTTTTGTATTCTCTTGTCAATCACCCAAAAGAAAATAGCAAAATGAGAAACAAAAATAAAACATCAAATCAAAAGAAATCAAAAGTATCTAAAACTCTGAATCCCAAAATAGCAGAGGTTATTTCCAAAAGCTTTTGGAGGTCAAATCATGTGTGCAGCAAAATGTAGATCAGCATATCCACAGCTACAGATTTTAAAAAAGCTAACACAGCACACTCAATCAAGTAAGGAGCACATTCTAAAGTGTAAAGCAATAATCTCTAACTCTGATAATGGAAAGCAGTGCAAAGACTGGCTGGGGACTTTGCTGGGTTGGTAGCTTGAGGCCAGGGGCTCAAGGAAACACATGCACTGCTTTTGTGTCTAGATAAGAATATTATGTTTCAGCAAAGGGGAGGAGAGATGCTCTGTGAGCTGCACTCTGGTACTAAACTTGACTGGGGGAGAGATCTCATTCACACTCCAATACCCTTAAAATATAAGGGAAATTCCAGGAACATGAACCTGGATTCCACCCCATGAAGAATCATCTGATTCAAAAAAGAGAAATATTCAAAAGTAATAATATTAGACTCAGACAAAGAAATATAAGGAAATAGATCAAATAAAAAAAATGAAGAAAACGGCAGAAAAGTCACCAAAGGAAAAACACTCATCACAAAAATGTTGCTGTGAAACTGTTAAATTCATCACGAAAATACCAGTTAATTATAAAACTACCGAAGTCAGCATCTTGGTAACACAAGAGCAATGGACATTTTTACATGGGAAAGGAATAGTAAAAGAAAATAAGACATGAGCTGTTAAAATTCAAAAATGAAAATTTCTTAATATTTCCTAGAAATAAAGGCTAAACTGGAAGCAGAACAAACATAATACACATAGTTAAAATCACAATAGGGAAAAACAGAGAATAAGACTAAAAACTGAGCAAAAGGATAAACAGAAAACTGAACAAAATGTAGAACAAACTAAAATAAGCATTTTTTTTAAACAAGATCCAATACATTCTAAACTCTTAACTAAAATCTCCTAATCAGTTCTATCAAAATAATGGAAGAAAATTTTTTTTAAAAATTAGAGATTCAATTAAAAGAAAAATCTTTCAGTTTTAAAGAACATTTCAATCTACTTCTTTAAAGAGAATGTTATACTATAGGAGACGCTGACCTAAAATTATCTACTATAAAACAAAACCTGGTAAGTTAACCAAATTTCAAATTTCATGTGTGTGTGTGTGTGTGTGTGTGTGTGTGTGTGTGTATGTGTATGAATGAATTTGGGCAGCTAGAAAAAAAATTTTTGATTCATCTGTCAGGTGAAAAAATAGGCTGACCTTCAACTTCCCACAGCAATACTCAATGTTATAATGATTGTGAAAAACCACCTATATAATCTTCAAGGAAAGAAAGTGTGACCTAATAAATTTGTAGCTAGCCAAACTACCATTCAAACATGAATGAAACAGAGACAAGGGAGCAGTATTTCTGAACTTATAAGAAACCAGAGTTCCTAGGAAGTTCATTACAACTATAAGTTCATTTTGAAGAGACTCTTAGAAAATATGTGTCATCCACCAAGAGAAAAATGGCAAGTGAGCAGTCAAGGGGCATTGAATCTATTCAACTGCTTTATTGAGCAAAGACTAAAAGAAATAGGCAGTATTATAGTTGTAGAACCTAATGTGACTTTTGATATGGAATCTAAATCATGGAATCTATCTTCTATTTCAGCTCATTTTTTTAGAAAATAGCAAAAGATCACTCTTATATTACAAAATAGTAGAACAGCAGAAAACTTCAACTTCCTCAGCGCAAAATGTTAAAGTTCCTTAATACTAAATATACTGGGGGCGCCCAGGAGCTTAGTCATTGAGCATCTGCCTTCTGCTGGCTTGGGTCATGATCCCAGAGTCCCAGATCAAGCCCTTCATCAGGCTCCCTGCTGGGCGGGAAGCCCGCTTCCCCTTCTGTCACTCCCCCTGTTTGTATTCCCTCTCTAGCTGTTTCTCTCTGTTAAATAAATACATACAATCTTAAAAAAATAAATTAAATATAGTGGATCAGGGATTGTGAAAAGTATTCAGGTACCTCAATAAACTACTCAGATATAACTCCTTAAGTGCTCTGTTAATGCTTTGGGGGAATAAAATGGTACTATTAAATATTAAAAAGAAATTATACAAAGCAGAACACAGAGCTATGTCTATGGCATCATTGTTTTCAAATAAATGAGTTTTGCTTAAGGATCACAGAGATCTTTAAAAAAGGACTATTTTAATTAAGGGACAGTGACTTTGGGGCAATTTAGATCCTTCATCAAACATGAGAAAGAGGGTCAGAAAAAGGGACAGGAACATTAAGCAATGGTGGAGCTTAGTTAGAATGGATAAAGAATAAAAGTAGATAGGTTAAAATTGAGAGGGACTCCAAAAATACAAAGTTTAACATTTTTCATATTTGGCATTTATCTCCAACAAAGAATTTTAGGATTCAAGTTTGGTATCTGAATTTCTTTCAGAAATTCCCCATACTAATCAAACAACACAGACCATTCCACATTTGAAATTTTGCTCTCCTTTGTTCTTAGGTAGATCTCAGATGGATAATTTTGTTCATATAAAAAGTTCTCTAGAGTGCCCATTGTAATTCTTAACTATATGAGGTAGGATCATGCCGTTTTGGAAGACTGTGTTCACAAAAACATAATGAATTACACATACGAGAATTCTGGGAAGGAAAAACTAAGGACTTAACCTCAGACAAATCCATGGAAGTCTGGTAAGAATTATTTAGATATTTTGGTCATACCTCTGGTCCTCAACCTGAAAGCTGTCTATCAGTGGGTAGAAAAGTATAGAAAAGTGATTTTTCTGAAGAGATTTTCATTGGTATAACAAAATAAGAATGAGGAGTATTCTAATGTTTTGATAAGTGATTCAAGGCAACATTTCTCCTGTAAGAAATCAGTCTCAAAAGACATTTTTACTCATTAGCTCTCCAGTGTGGATGAACACAAGGATATTCTGAACTCAGGGCTGACCACCCTCAGAACTTTTATACATTCCCCCCCCCAAAAAAAGGAAAAGAAACAGTCATTACAAACATGGAGATTTCACCAAAGATATTTTAAATCTGCCCATAATCAGAGAATCCCTAAAAAGAAATACCCTGATTTCCTGGAAAGAAAATAGAGGGTGTGGTGAAAAGAAACTGGAGTTTAGACTCAGTTCTGCATTCATCCCCAAATAACAAACCACACCTTCATACACTGAGAGACCCTGTGGCAGGAGACAGAAGACCTAGCAGATCACAGACATTCTGAGTAAGTATCTTGAGCTGTAACACTGAGGCAATTGCAACTGGAGTTTGATACACTTTGCCCAAGTGAAACTGAATTCATTCATCTTATTAATGTATTCCTCTTTTTGATGTTTCCAAATTGGCAAGTAAGAGAAAGATATTTTATATTGGGTTTGGGGTCTGGGGTAATGTGAATTAAAGCACAGCATTCCAGTCTTAAAATTAAAATTACTTGTGAGGGGTTCCTGGGTGGTTCAGTTGGTTAAGTGACTGCCTTCAGCTTAGGTCATGATCCCAAGGTCCTGGGATTAAGACCTACACTGGGCTCCCTGCTCAGTAGGAAGCCTGCTTCTCCCTCTCCCTCTGCCTGTCACTCCACTCCTCCTGCTTGTGCTTTCTCCCAAATAAATAAATAAAAACAATTAAAATTACTTGTGAAATAATAGTTTTATATTGGATACAGCTAAGCAAGGGTCTTGAAGTAATTCTTCATAAGCATTCCATTTGTGCTGATTATCAAACTACTTGTTAGGATAAACTGGTTTACAAGAATATACTGGTACAATGAGAATTTATTGACACAGAAATTAAGAAATGATCTTCAGTGCCTTCAGTTTTTACCCATATAGCTGGAAGCAACTAAACTCGGGTTAAGTTGTCCCAAACATACACATACCTGAGGTTAGAATGTTAAACTGGCTATATAGTTCATAAAGGGCATTAATAGGGTATTGTGAGACATTTGGATTTCATTCTAATTGTAATGAGAAATCACTGCAGAGATTTTAATATGATCAATCGTTTTGCAATGAAGAATGCATTAGAAAATCTTTCAAGTAAAATCTGGAGACTACACTAAACTGGAATAATGCATACATATGCATAAATAAGTTTAGGTCTGCTCAATTTTGAGACTCTGGACAGCTGCCTTCACATTTATGACTGCCTCAAGCCCCTTGTTAACAAGATGTTTTACAATTTATCAAATACTTAATTGTACCTATGATGATCCTCTCTCAGTGCTGAGGTACCGATTCTCAGTTTTCATAATACTTAAGTTTCTTCCCTCTGTGCCCATTTAAAATAAATGCAATTAGGGGCGCCTGGGTAGCTCAGTTGGTTAAGCGACTGCCTTCGGCTCAGGTCATGATCCCGGGGCTCCCTGCTCGGTGGGAGGCCTGCTTCTCCCTCTCTCAGTCCCTCGGCTTGTGTTCCCTCTCTTGCTGTGTTTCTCTCTGTCAAATAAATAAATAAAATCTTAAAAAAAAATGCAATTACCAAATCACATTTTAATCAGACACTAAATTTCACTTTCTTCAAAATGTCTCATTTTGATACATAGTCTATCACTAAGAAAATTAAGTAGACTTGAACGGTATCTTATTTTCAAGGAAATAATGTAGATGACAGAGAGAAAATGCAGCGTTGCAAAACTTTAGCTTGTGTACACTTAAAGCTTCCAATGGTCTGTTAAAAGAAGTAGAAAAAAACTTTATGAAGAGAGAAAGGCACAAAATGTTTCCTAATTATTCCTTCATTTGCTAGTTTATTCTGAAAATTAAACCCCCCACAGTACAACTGTGTCATTACTATTTGAAAAACTAAATCTAATGAAGAGTGGTCAAAAATAAATGTCAACATTGCTACTAAAATTACATAATTTATTCATTTAATACAAATGGCTGAAACTCTAAATATCTATTTATCTACATAGATTTGATAGTTTTAGGGTAGTACTTCCAATTCAGAGTCAGAAAGTTATAAACATTTGCAAAATTTCTGCTCGGTAGGTAACTTTTAAGAAAAAAATAAATAAACAACTTCAATTATTTGAATTTAACTATAGCAGCAACACATGATGATGTCTAGTATCATCCTAGTTTCTTACATTACAGATTGTTAAGAATATTTTTCAGATTGTATTATGAATAATATTTACATTGCATAACAAAAGAAAAGCAAATTGCATAATGTTCCTAGAGAAGTCTCTTGCTTCCCTTCCTCACTCTATTTTTTAATCTATTTTCCATTTAAAAGAATATTTTCCATCACTTTAAAAACATTTAAAGCATAAATGTAATAGTTGGTTATAAACAATGAATCTTGGAACACTGAAAAAATAAAATAAAATAAATTATTAAAAAATAAAATAAATTAAAAAAGGAAGTTCAAAAACAAAAGGTACGTTTGGAGGCATAAGTAAAAAAAAAATAAATAAAATGAAAAAAATAAGGTTGTCATCTTTTATTTTACTCCATCAGTCTCCTCTATGCTGTACATTAAACCAACTTCTATTACTGTAAGCAATGCAGGGGACGACATCCTTCAATTTCAGGAAAAGGATTATCTATGAATTCACTACACTCTCACTACAAATCCAAAATGAAAACTCCAGTAAAAATGAGGAGTTAAAATTGTTAGAAGTAAATGTCTTACAATTCAAATTATATAATTAATAAAACAAGGAGCCTCAGGGGTGACTGGTTGGCTTATTTAAGCGTCTGAGTCTGGATTTCAGTTCAGGTCATGATTGCAGTGTTGTTGAGATCAAGCCCCATGTCCCCTGGAGCCTGCTTAAGAATTTCTCTCTCGCTCTCCCTTTGTCCTGCCCTTCCCCTCCCTTCTCTAAAGAAAAACAAAACAAAACAAAACCCATCTCATTTCTCAAGATCTATACATGCAATAACATTTGAAAAAGCATATGGGAGAAGGCACCCAGGTGGCTCAGTCAGTTGAGTGCCCTCCTTGATTTTTGGCTGATGTCATCAGGGTTGTGAAATCAAGTCTCATGTCTGGCTCTGCACTGGGATATACTCTCTTTCCCTTTCCACACCACACCTTAAAAAAAAGAAAAAAGCAAATGACAATACTGCATCATTCAGTAAGTATTTATTTACCTTCACTACATTAGGTACTATTTTTTTAAAGATTTTTATTTATTTGTTTGATAGAGAAAACATAAGAAAAGGAAGCAGCAGAGGGAGAGGGAGATGCAGGCTTTCTGCTGAGCAGGGAGTCAGATGCAGAACTCTATCCTAGGACCCTAGGATCATGACCTGAGCCAAAGGCAGACACTTAACCAACTGAGCCATCCAGGTGCCTCTCAGGTACCATTTTTATGCATGTGTGATATAATGGTAGATTAAAAAATTGTACTCTGAGTGAAATGTATATTTTATCTTGCATTAGTTTGAAAAAGAAAAAAGGTATTTTTAAAATTCACATAATACTAATCAATTACAACTCGTCAGGATAATATTTGGAATTAATTTTCATAGGGAAGAATATGATAATCACAAATGATTCTCATAACATCCACAAAACTGATGAAATGACTCAAATTTTCTAAAGTACATTTTTTAATGTCAAGCTCAGACACTTAATAAATTTTATAATCTTCCTAAGGTTGACTGAAAAAACCAAACAAAACAATGTATCACTTTTGTTTAGAAAGAGAGGATTACTTACAAGGTGTTGGTAGTGATTACATGCACACATCTGAATGAAATAGATCAAGTAATACACTTTTCTCAGAACTTTCTATTTTTCTTATATTTAAGGCCCGTTTTTATGTGAAATTATTCTTATCCAGTAAATTTGTAAGTTATTTCACTAAAATATGATTACACTAAAAAATTTTATAGTTATATACAAAGCATGTGCTTATTTCTAAGTTTTAATCATAGATTTTGAAAGCTCAGTTCACCAAAATATATCATTTTCTAATGTTAATAAATAAAAACCTTATAGGATTAAAACATTTATTTAACCACTTGTACTGATGTCTTTTAAAAAAAATATTTTCTGTATGCTTACAGGACACAGGCACATATGGTCATCATGTACATGGATAACTGAATCAATTAAAAAAGGCTCCTAGCTATGAAATAACAATCACACCACAGAAATACAATCATAAGAGAATATTGTGAAAAACTATATGCCAACAAATTGGACACCTAGAAGAAATGGATAAATTTCTAGAAACATATAAACTACTAAAACTAAAACAGGAAAAAACAGAAAACTTGAATAGACTGATAACCAGAAAAGAAATTGAGTCATTAATCAAAAACTCTGAAAAACAAAAGTCCAGGACAATACGACTTCACAGGAGAATTCTACAAAACATAAAAAGATAATTATACCTGGTTTTTTTAAACTATTCCAAAAAAACAGAAAAGGAAAGAAAACTTCTAAATTTATTCTATGAGGACAGCATTACCCAGATACCAAAACCAAATAAAGACATCAATAAAGAAGAAAATGACAGACCAATATCCCTGATGACCCTGATGCAAAATTCTTAACAAAATACTAGCAAATGGAATTCAAAAATACATTTAAAAAATCATTTACTGCAATCAAGTCAGATTTATTCCTAGGTTACAAAGGAGGTTCAATATTCACAAATCCATCAATATGATACATCACATCAATAAGAAAAAGGGTAAGAACCATATGATTATTTTAATAGAAACAAGAAAAAAAATTTAACAAAGTACCACATCCATTCATGATAAAAACCCTCAACAAAGTAGGGTTATAGGGAACATAACTCAACATGATAAAGGCCATATATGGCTTTTATCAAAGGAAAAACCCACAGCTAACATCATCCAGAGAACTTTTACCCTAAAGTCAGGAACAAGACAAGATGTCCACACTCACTACCTTTTTCAACATAGTGCTTGAGGTCCTAGCCACTGTAATCTGACAACAAAAAGAAATAAGAGGTATCCAAAACAGTATGGAAGAAGTCAAACTTCCACTATTTTCAGATGACATGGTACTATATATAGAAACCTGATGGACTCCACCAAAAACAGCTAAAAATGATAAACATATTTAGCACAGATGCAGGACACAAAATCAATGTGCAGAAATCTGTTACATTTCTACACACTAATAAGGAAGTAGCAGAAAGAGAAATTAAGAAAATAATCCCATTTATAATGGCACCAAAAACAGTACAACATTTGCATGAACAAATACCAAACTAAGAATGAATTAGTGAAGATAAGCCTTCCATCCAGCCTAGCAATTTTATGAATGAGAATTAAGGAGGGCACTTGTGATAAGCACTGGGTGTTGCATATAACTGATGAATCATTAATTCTACACCTGAAATGAATATTACACTTTATGTTAACTAAAATTTTAATAAAAACTTGAAACAAAAAAAAACCCCAAAAACAAAAAAACCCACAATGAGATATCTCCTCACACCTGTGAGAACAGCTAAAATCAAAAGCGCGTACACACACACACACACACACACACACACACACACGTCTTAGCGAGGATGTGGAGAAAAAGGAACCATCATGCATGCACTGCTGGTAGAAATGCAAACTTGTACAGCCACTGTGGAAAACACTATGGAGTTTCCTCAAAAAATTAAAAATAGAACTACCATATGATCCAATAATTTCATTACTGGGTATTTATGGAAAGAATACAGAAACGCTAATTTGAAAAGATACGTGTACCCCTATGTTTACTGAAACATTATTTACAATGCCCAAGTTATAGAAGCATAATAAGTGAAATAAGTTAGTCAGAGAAAGGCAAATACCATATGATTTCACTCACATGTAGAATCTAAGAAACAGTAAACAAGAAAAAAAAATGAAAGGGACAAATTAAGAAACAGACTCTTAATTAGTGAGAACAAACTTAAGCTGTCCAGAGATGTAGGGGAGGGATGGGTTAAATAGATGATGGGGATTAAAGAGAGTACTTATCCTGATGAGCATTTAAAATTGCTAGGAAATATTCAGATTAATTTAAAAAATAACCTTGTGTTTTGATGGGTATATATTTTCCATTTTTATATTATTCCTGAATATTTTAATTTTTATAAAAAGATTGCTTTTTAACTCATGAATTTTATTATCTTCTTTCATATAAAATTGATGGTGTTATCAGTCAGCATCTCAGGAAGCATGAACCGACAGAATACATTATTACACATTGGTAATCTGCTATTTAAGAACCAAGAAGTCCAAATGGGAATACTGAGGGGTCATGTAGTAATTGCAGGGAACTGTTATCCCACCGGGCACTGGAGAACAAAGAGAAAAGTTTGAAACTATTAAAACTGAACAATTTGAAGGAGCATCCCTGCTGAGTCCAGAGTCAGACTACAGAGGGGAAGGTGTGGTTGGCACAGGTGTCTCTGAGGGATGTGGTGGGAACGATTCGGGAAGAAAACTGACTGGAATCAATTGTACTGGTGACACTGATGGAACAGTAAGCAAAGGGAAAGAAATGTGCCCCTTCCTTCTCCAGCAATCCTGTCCCCTGTAAGCTCTCAATTGGCAAAACCACAACAAGACAAAAACATTAAGAAAAATATCAGAGGACAGGTCTGAAGCTGAGGGGCAGCAGTTAATACGCAGTAGAAATGGAAAGCAACAACTAATTTCTAACACTTACCAGGTTTCAGGAATTCATGACAGAATATAAAGCAAACTGGACAATGAAAAATCAAATCATATTAGTATTGCAGTTTGGGTTCTCTGAAAAGTTGAATCAGAGATGGCCTTTAGCCTACAAAATGTCAAGGACCACACTTCAGTTCGAGGGGCAAAACGAAAATAGGAGATAGTAGAGAAAAATTGAGTTGAGATACACCCTCAGCCAACTCCAGAGCGAGATTTGAAACTAGCATTATTCTTCAGTTGTCCCAAGTCGGGTCAAGATGAACACATCTTTAAACTCTCTTATGGGTCAGTCATTAGATGTGGTCTATCTTCAGAAAGGATGTTACCTTATGCAATCTCTGCCCCTGAGGCAATCCCTAAGAATGCTAACAATTTCTGGCTGCCCGCCTACACCGACCCAACAATTGAGGCGATAGTCTATCATTGGAGGATCTAAGTGATACTTTTTGTGTCCAAGAAGTCAGAACTAACTACTGAAGTCAGTTGTAATTACGCCACCTATGCAAGAAATATAAGGGTTTGGATAAGGCTAAAATAGTAGCCATATATAAAATGGAAGCAACACCAAAATCTGGGAAGAATGAAGAGAAATCCAATCACTCATGCATTGTTTGTGGGAATGTAAAATGCTGCAGCCACAATGGGTAGATAAATTTGGTATTTCCTTATAAAGTTTAAAATACAATTGCTATTTTATCAGGCAAATACATTTGGGCATTTATCTCTGAGAAATAAAAACTTCTGTTCAAAACAAACAAACAACAAACAAACAAACCTGTACAAGAACCTGCAGCAACTTTATTTGCAAAAGTCAAAACCCCAAATCATTCCAGATGTACCTTAAAAGTGGACAGTTAAAGAAGCTGGTACATGTAAACAATGTAATACCTTTCAGCAATAAAAAAGAATGAACTATTATTACACATACCCATGTAGATTAAACTCCAGGGATTTAGGCTGAGCGGAAAAAAAAAGAAAAGAAAAAAAAAAAAACAAGAAAAAAGAAAAAAGGAAGCAGCAGCCAACTTCAAAAGATACATGTTATATGATTCCATTTATATAGCATTTTGAAATGAAAACATTCTTGGAAATTGAGGACAGTGTACTGTTTGTTAGTGGTTAGAGACCAAGGGCAGGGAGGTATCAGAGGGGTTATGGTTTTAAAAGGGTAACACAGAGATCACTGCGGTCTTGAATCTGTTCAGTACCTTGACTGACACAGGCTACATAAATCTAAACAGATGATAAAATTGTGCAGAACTTGTTACACACATACATATGTCAGTACAAGTAAATCTGGAGAATTTTGAATTATTGGTAGATTACACCAATTCCAATATCCTGGAGGAGATATTATAAATTTGCACAATATTATCATTGGGGAGGGGGACAAAATGTATGAGAGATCTCTCGGCATTATTTCTTACTATTATATGTGAATTTATAATTATATCAATAATAATTTTAACTTAAAAAATCAAACAATGATATAGATAATAATGCTTATATTTAGACAAGAGAAAAATCACTGTGAGATATAGTAATCAGAGGAGTAAAGAAGATTAGGTCTTAGACATTTTTGTCATTTGTTTGATAAAAGCAAGAATGAAGCATACACATTGACCAGTAGAGCTAGCATACACCATTATAAAGGTAGATTTTTCTTCCCTACTTTTTGGATGAGGTCATAAACTCTCTTGGAAGTCTGATTCATTTTTGGCCTTATTCATCTTACTCCTAAAATTTAGCCCTGTCATTTGCATACAGTTCCTGATTAAGAAGTGTTTGCTGAGTAAATGTGTGATTTAATCAATAAAGCTACTGACAGGATAATATACAATTGTTTTATAAGACTGAAATGGTGGAGTATCTTTTAGAGTTAGGAAAGTTAATAGGACTAGAATGAATGTAAACAAAAGCTTGCAGATTAGTGGAAATGCTGATAATTAATTTGAATTAAAATTATGATTGATGAAGTAGGGGTTTCCATTGGACGTTTTAGAAAAAATATTGTGCATCTCTATATATGCACTGAAAGAATACATTCAGCATGCTTCAATTAGATCTGCTTTCCCTAGGTTTCTGATCTAAGTTCATAGCTTTACCATCTACACCGTTGTCTAGGACTCTGGAGGCATTTTTCAATCCTCTTTCTCTCTTATCAAATATTTAGTATTGGTCTACAATCTCTCCTTGATATAACTTTCAAATTGTTTATTTATCTCCATCCCTACCTTCACTATTCAAATTGTGTTCACATTATCTTTCACTTAAACTAGAGCAATTGTCTTCAGACTGGTATGCCTATTGGTTGTCTCCTCAGGCTCAAATCCATCTCTTGTATAGCCAAAAGAATTAGTTTTCTAAAACACAGATCTGACCAAGTTATATACTACTGTTCAGAGTTTCAATAGCATTTCCTCTCATGAAAATGTATCAGGCATTTTATGGAAGGAAACCTATTCATTTTTGATTAAGTTGGTCTCTATCACTCTAGTATTAATACTATTCAATATCTTAACTGTATGTTAAAACCTGGCATTTGTATAACATGTCCTGCCATCTTCAAGAAGACATGTTTTGATTTTCTGATTAATATTAGTGTTGAGTGTTGTTTCACGTCACTATATTCTTCAGAATTGACTGCAAAATAAATCTTAATTACTATCTTTTTTAAAGTCATTCTTTCTAAAACCCTTTGTTTATATATTCCTTCTACATAGAACAAGTACAATTTAAGTCTTTTCTTTCTCTTCAAGTTTTTATTTAGATTCCAGTTAGTTAACATACAGTGCAATATGAGTTTCAGATGTAGAATTTAGTGGTTTATCACATGCATACAACACTCAGTGCTCATCACAAGTACCCTCCTTTAGTATGATGACTCTTAATAAATGCTATACTTGATTTTTGTAAAACCTTGAGAGCAGAGACAATGTGTTACTTATTTAGCATTTGAAGAAAGTCTAACAGTCACTGAATTGAACTGAATAGAATTCATTAATTTTTTTCAATAATTTATGAAGCACCTACAATTCTTAATCACATGCCCATATATTATAGATATTAGAGAGTGGACAATCAATAAAAGATAAAAAGTCCCTTCCTTCATCTAGTATTGATTCCAGTGGGAGAAACAAACAATAATGAATGAACATGCAGTAATAGGTCAGACACGAAAAAGGGCTATAAGGGAATAAAGAGAAAATATTAAATTGAATTCATGAATGATATCAAGAGTTAAAACATTTTTCTACAAAAGTCAAGTTGATATGTTCATATTTCTGGGATTATTATTATTATTAGAATGATAGAACTATCACAAATTCTGTGACCATTGGGGATTTTTAAAAGAGATATTTCAATGATAAAGAAATCAACAATCTTACTGATAAAATGGCATAATGCAGCAACCACCAGATTGTAACGTTTTTCTTTTTATGGCAATGCCTTTGGCACTTAGAATACAATATGAAAATCAAGATCCAGTTATCTTCAGAATGTATACTTCCCATTGCTATAATCACAGTTAGATTAAAAGGCTTATTTTTTAATATTTTATTTTTTTTTATTTGAGAGAGAGAGAGAGAGTAGAGAAGATCAGAGGGAGAAGCAGACTCCCTGTGGAACTGGGAGCTGGGAGCCCGATGTGGCACTTGATCCCGGAACTCCAGGATCATGACCTGAGCTGAAGGCAGTTGCTTAACCAACTGAGCCACCCAGGCACCCCAGATTAAAAGGGTTTTGACAAGAGTGTAGAATGACTGCGAATTCAGGGGCTATGGGAAGAAGGTTTTTAAGATATCAAAAGTTAAGAAAAGAACTATACTTGGTTATATAAAACTTTGTTTCAGAGTAAGACAGCAGAATTCGAGGTTCCTAACCTTCCCTCCTCCCAGACACACCTAATATGCAGCTATGCTTGGATCACTTCCCTCTGGTGAGAACTTAGGAATAAGTGGAGTGACTCTTACACATCAGGAGAATAAGAAAATACTCAGATCAAAACAGGAAGGAAAAGCAAAACACACTTCACCAAAACCCTCACCCCTAGCATTGCACTTTAGAATTAGAAGAGAATCTCCAACTCCCAGCTTCTCCTTGAGGAGTGAAGAGTCTGACTGTATATCTAGTGTCCCATTTTTTTTTTTTTTCCAAATAGGCTCCAGTATGGCCAAATGCACAACCCTGACCTGAAGACTAACTGAGCCACCCAGGTGCCTCTATCTAGTATTCCAACTTTGACAACTGTCACCTAAAGGTCAGGCTCATAAACTTTGAGGGCCAACAAGGCTTGACATTTGTGAGTCCCTCAGAGTCAAACTAAATAAATACATAATTTTTAATGGGCACATGAAAACTTTCTGTGGCTATTTCTCTGTGCTGAGCCCAGAGGGAGCAAGCAAAAACACCAAGTATCCAGTTTCTCCCCTTCTATGGGAGATGCCCATCTGATGCCCAAGGTTGGGCTTTTAATCAGCCTCCATCTGAGAGCTAGGGTAGAACCTCAAGCCTGAAAGAACTGGTGGGCACTTCCCCTGCCTTCTTTTCCTATTACTCCAAAAATTAAACCAAATCTGCTTCTCCCTGGAAGGAACTTCTCCACAAATCTATGGCCCCAAATTTTAAGTTGGTCACCTGAGGGCCTTGCTCCAAATCACCAAGGTCTGAGAGGTGATGGGATTTACTCTTCACGAGCCCCTGAGGACCACATTAAACAAAGAAGTTTTAACAAATTTAAAAAGACTGAAACCTTAAGTATCTCTTCCAATTACAATGGAATGAAACTAGAAAAAGAAGAAGAAAAACTGGAAAATTCACAATACATGAAGATTTAACAACACACTCTTGAATAAATGATGGGTTGAAGAAACTGAAGTGAAATAAAAAACATAAATTGAGGAAAAAACCGAAACACATCATAGCAATACCTATGGCATGCAGTCAAAGCAGTTCTAACAGAGCAGTTTATAGCATAAACACTATATTAAGAAAAAAAAGAGATCTCAAGGAAACAACTTAACTTTATACCTCAAGGAACTAGAAAAAGAATGAGCCCAGAGTAGATAACAAAGATCTGAGCAGAAATAAATGAACTAAGACTAGATAGTTGTAGGATACAAAATCAATATATAAATATCAGGGATGTTGTTATACACTAAGAACAAGCTATCAGAAAGAAAAACTTGTAAAAACAGTCCCATTTATAATAGCATAGAAAAACAAAATATTTAGGAATAAATTTAACCAGGGAAGGAATCATTTTACAGTATATACATATATCAAATCATCATGTTGTATACTTTAAATACATCACAGTTTTGTCAATTATACACATCGGTAAAGCTAGAAACAACTTTACATCAAATTATTTCTTTTTACCTTTGTTTTATTTTCATGTTTTTGCTTTAGACAGAAAAAATCACTAAAGAAGGATTTTGGGGGTAACTAATAATAATATTTTTTATTTCAGTTTTTATGTAAATTCTAATTGGTTAACATATATGGTAAAATCAGTTTCAGGTTTCAAATTTAGTGATTCATCACTTCCATATAACAGCCAGTGTTCATCAGAAGTGCCCTCCTTAATACTCATCACCCATTTAGCCCATCCCCGTCCACCTCTCCAATAATTTGTATTTAAGAGTATTTACATGCTACTAGAAAGAAGAGCATAGCTATTATTTTTTAAAGTGTTTGTTTTCTAATATCACAATATATGTGTAATAAACCAAATCCTTTGGGGATTAAAATAACAACCATGTATTATCCCTCTAAATACACGGGTCTTGGCTCAGATCAACGTGACAGTTTTTCTGGTCTCTGTAAGACTCAATCACATACATAAAATGGTCTTACCCAGGAAAGACTGAGCTTTTTCTCATACTTCAGGAGGTCTGTATGAGCTTATCCTCATGATGGAAGCAGAATTCTATGAGAGTGAGCAGAATTTGCAAGGCCTCTAAAGCACATTATCTATGATATTCTATTGACCAAAGCAAAACCAAAGGGGACACAGAGTCTCCTTCTCTTGGTGGGAGAAGATGCCAACTCATTCTTCAAAAGTACAAGTGCAGGAAAAATACATAGAATTGGGGTGATTTCTATCATCAGTTCACCACAAAATGTTTGGAAAATAGCCCAAACCACCAAATATCTGGCTATCACTTCCAAATCAAAATGTAAAATAATTTGGCAATATTTTTTTCTTTGTTAAGAAAAAACTAAGATAACAATTTTACTATTTAAATAAGTCACACTTAATTTAGTGGTCCCATATGCAATGAAGATTATACATTTCTAATTAAATTTCATAATGATTAGCATATTAATACAGATATCAATAATACATGTCTATGAGCAAAAATGTGTCGCATATATCTGTCCTCTCCCTAAAGCATAAAATTTCAAACAATTAAATTATATTTAAAATTGAATATAGGTGCAGCATAGAAGGGTTCATGAATCCCAGTTCAATACTCTACCATTTTGGTTCCCATAACATCAGTGCATGATGATGTCATTTACAAAAATTTGTAAAATATAATGGCTGTGATCAGCTATGTACATATATATAATTCATGAGGACAATTTGCAAGCATTTTTGATGTATGAGGCAAATCTATTTTTAATTTGCACTTTTACAATGATTATTATGAATATTCTTTCATTTTTTTGTCCATTTTAAAAGAATCAAATTTAGATTTGTATAGCATTAACCATACTGAAGTAATTTACTTCCTTAAATATACTGTGGGCTCAGAAGGCCAATAACTTAGTTATCATTATCAGTTATATTAACAGTGTCTGAAATGCATCTAAGAGCAAGTTTTAGAGTATTAATATAAGCCATGGTACTGTTGCTCCCTAGGAAGCAATTTTAAGTGACTGACACTAATTTTATAGAAAGAAATCAATATAAGGGGTGCCTGGGTGGCTCAGTCGCTTAAGCATCTGCCTTCAGCTGAAGTCATGACCTCAGGGTCCTGGGATTGAGTCCCGCATCAGGCTCCCTGCTCACCACCTCTCTCATTCTCTCTCTCAAATAAATAAATAAAATCTTTAAAAAATATATAAATTAAAACATTAAAAGATTCAGTAAGAACAATTTACCAAAACTAGTCCAACTAAGATACATCAGACTTCTAACCATTTTCCTTATTAAATTCATTTGAGATGGAATTTCCTTCATTTTGAAATGTTACAATGTTATAATTTTAAGAGTTAAAACAAATCTACTTGAATAATTTAAATAATAATCTAATATTTTTAAGCAACCTAAAGAAAGATTTTCATCTTTAACATAAAGAAAACTTTCGCTAAAACTGGAAGTGTGCTTGTAATGTAGTGTTATTAAAAAGATCTAAAGTAATCAGGGTCACACTTTGAGATGGTTTCGGAAGCACCGATAGGAGGCAAAACCTCAAATAATTAAATCTGTGACCCATTAAGATGGAACAAGGATAGGAAGGAATTATAGATGACTGATAATTCTGGTTATGAGTAGGAGAAATAGGGAATTAGTGATGGATATCTGACTGAAGGCTAGAACTAGAATATCCATCATGAATCATGAAAGTATCTTTCCTATTATGCTTATTTTCCTACTACTAATGAAAATATGCCACTCTTCTATAATTCAAGTTTGTTAAACTATCTTGGTCTTTTCTTGTTAATCCACAAATGTGGAATCCTTACCTGAATGACAAATAAAGAAACTTTCTCTCAAAGATGTTTGTGGAAAAGTTACACAAATTGAAAATAGAAGCATATTTTTGAAAATCAGACCATATATATATTCAAATTAAATTATATATGTTCAATTTACTTTTATTTATTGTTCATCCTGTTCAATGAATTTTAAATATTCTGTAAACTCAACAAAACTAGTATGTTTAACACAAAAAAAATTTTACTTTAGCCTAAAACATGTTGCTAAATAGCAAACCTTATGTAAAGTGTTCTTCACATGTAATAATATATATATATTAGTAGTATAATATATATAGTATATAGGAAAATAGTATAATATATAGTATAATATATATAATATATAGCATGAAATATAAATGATATTCTAGGCCACATGAATTTTTCTTGTTACAGCATTATTAGTGGGATGGGGGAGACTGTCATAGTTTATGCTAAGTCATTCAGTGCTTTTAAGTATTAAATAGAACTAGAAATTCTCATTACTACACTTCGATTACATTATGAATTAAAGTTACCGTATTACTGTCTGTTAACAAAGAGAAAGGGAGAGAAAATTCCATGAGACTATAGGAATCTTCATCCAGAGAGTGAAAGTTTGTTTCAACTAAATAAAATAAAAGGAAACAAGAGGATACAAAAACAAAATTTCTTAAAATGTTCAGTGTCTTATTATCATATGATCTCTCTGATACAAGAAATTGGAGGGGCCCCTAGGTGGCTCAGTTGGTTAAGCGGCTGCCTTCGGCTCAGGTCATGATCCTGGAGACCCAGGATTGAGTCCCACATCGGGCTCCCTGTTCATCAGGAAGCCTGCTTCTCCCTCTCTCACTCCCCCTGCTTGTGTTCCCTCTCTGGCTGTGTTTCTCTCTGTCAAATAAATAAAATCTTTTTTTAAGAAAAAAAAAGAAAGAAATTTGAGAGGCAGGGTGGGGGGTTGTGGAGAGAGGGAGGGAAAAAATGAATCAAGATAAGACCGGAGAGGGAGATAAACCATAAGAGACTCTTAATTTAGGAAACAAATTGAGGGCTGCTGGGGGTGGGGTAGGAGAGTAGGGTGATGGGTTATGCACACTGGGAAGGGTATGTGCTATGGTGAGTGTGGTGAATTGTATAAGCTTCTGTATTCCAACATCGTCAATGCTACTAGTGAAAACCCTAAAAAACACAAAAGCAAAATGACATCCAAAATCACACATCTGGATTTCACTTACAGCCAACAGTAGAACCAGAATTTTCTGATTACAGAAATCTTCTTCTGGAAGTCTTAGATTTTTACATCATTTTTAAGCATCTACATTTTTTTTTAAACATTGGACTTAACAGTTATAATATTTATACTGTGGGCAACTGTAAGGAGAGACAATGTGGAATTGTTTTTGGCAAAATAAATGAGTATCCAGCACTCAATAAATACTGGTCTTTTCTAAACCACTATGAAGATAATAATAACTCATGAAAAGCCTGAAATTTGAGAGAAAGGCTAATTTGAAATTCTCAAATTCAAGTCTGAGGCCCACAATAACTAGAAGTTTACTATGCCATCAATTGATCAGAGTGAACCTAAAATATTGTTCAGGGAAGATGTGATTTAGTTAAAATAAATGGACATGGGAGTTGCATAACAAAGAATTAATGATACTCTGTATATATTTAACATTATCTTGAGTTTACTTTTCAGCCAATGAAAGACATCCTCCTGAATCACAGCTATTATGTTAGGACTGAGTAACTAAAGGAATGCACCACAAAAGTGGTGTGATTTTTGAGCTGGCTTCTACAACCCTTCATTCCCAACCCATCATCCTATAGAGCCTCTATTGCAAGTGTTCCTATTTGTCAATATTCCTCTTAAAATGAGAATCTAAGTAATAATTAGTTTAGGGGTAGTCTAAAATGTCTCAGTAGCTATACTATATGAGAGTTTAGGGTTATGTATGGACATACATGTTAAAATAGCATGTTTTTACTGTTAAACTAAACTTAGGACACTAGAATTCGCAATCTCCAAAATAAGTGAAAATATTTATCTAATATCTTTTTTCATTTAAGTTATTTATATAGAATGAAAACATATTGAAATAAACTAGAACTCAAAGATTATTAAAGGCTTTGGCTATGTTTAAAATTAATGTAAACAATAATAACACTTTTCATTATGGACAACATGAATCACACTGAGTTAAATATTACAAAGAAAAGATTTTCTCTTCCTGAGATTGTTTTATAATTACTGCTAACTGTACATCTAGAAATTAATTACTTCATTTGAACTCTTGTGCCTAACATTCAAATATTAGGTTATTCTAGATTCATCTGGGAATATGTGTTCCAAAGGCTTTATAAAGTTTAAAGAATCTCTTAACAGCAGGATACAACACAAAGGGCCTCAGATAGATGAGAAGTAACAGAGTTCTTCTGTTACTTGAGGCTTTAAGAAGAGAAGGTTATCAAGTAGGACTACATGGAGGCTGCACCACGGAGCAGGATAATAGGAAGCTGGAGTTACAGGGGACAATGTATATGGCAAGTGTAAATGGGCTAGCTAAGGTTGCACAGGCTCCCTGTGGTTTGGCTAATTTTAGTGATTTCCCACTCTCTAGCACATAGGTGTTGAGTACCAGGTCTCAGGGAATTAGGACAGGCAACAGCGGTACTGGAGTCTAAAAGCTGACTGATAAGGGAAGCAGTTGGGGTATGGACTTAATCAGATGCTCAAGAAGGAGAACTGACCAGCTCTAGCCAGAGCCTCAAAACTGGGTCAAGATAATACTTAAAAACAACAATAAAAATACATATCATATATCAAATGATTATCCAAGTAAAATGATAGACAACAGTCCCCCATTTTGAAAACAGGGAATAAACTACTACATTAAATGAAAAGTGTTAAAAGTGACTTAGCAAACTATAAGATAAAATCTAAAAAATGAAAAAAATGCATATTTTGATCTGAACAGAGATTATAGAAATTACAGATCCACTCTCCAAGCAAAAGAAATATAATCATAGAGCTATCTCAAAAAATTATTCATGACAAAAAACAGGAATCCATAATTTTCTCAAATTATATCTTTCTCAGTTTATAAAACACTGTGAAGCTAAAATATACTTTAATGTGACTTAGATAGGGGTGCTTGGGTGGCTCAGTCAGTTAAGCCTCTGCCTTCGGCTTGGGTCATGATCTCAGGGTCCTAGGATCGAGCCCCCACATAAGGCTCCCTGCTCAGTGGAGAGCCTGATTCACCTGCTGCCTCTGCTCTCCCCCGCTCCTGTTCTCTCTCTCTCTCTCTCTCTCTCTCTCTCTCTCTCTCAAATAAATAAATAAAGTCTTAAAAAAATAATCTGACTCAATAAATATACTATGTGTGGCCAAAGCTTAAAAACTGTTTACTTATTCTATTTGTTTTAGACCAAGTTGACTCATGTATATTTTACATCAATTACAGTGCATCCATTTTAAATGTACATTTCAACAAGCTTTGACAAATTCAAATACCTGTGTAACCACCACATTAAAATACAGAACGTTCTATCACCTTCAGATGTTCCTTGAGTGTCATCACAATCAAACTCTCTACACTTCCAGTCCAAGGCAGCCAATCACATGTTTGGCGTGTTTGTTTTTTGTTTTTGTTTTTGTTTTTGTTTTGGTTCCCACTATGGATTAGACTTATCTTTCCTAGAATTTCTCATAAATGAAATAATTCTACACACCCTCTTTTGTGTCTGGATTCTTGCCTTCAGCAAATTTTGACATACATCCATGTTATTACATAAAAAAGTAGTTATTTTTTTATTTCTAAGTATATTCTATTAAATGGGTATACTCAAATGGTTTATCCATTTACCTACGGATGGATATTTAAGTTGTTACCAGTTTGAGCTATTATGAATAAATTTGCTACAGACTTTCATGTGCAAGTCTTTGCATATAAGTTTTGTTTCTTTTATGTAAAGTCCCAGTTATGACACTGTTTGCTCATGTAGTAAAAGAATGTTTAATTTTATAAGAAAATGACAAATTCTTATCTAAATGGCTTTAACACTTTGCAATCCTACCATCAATATATAGTAGTTCCAGTTGTTGGTTGTTCCTCATCATTGCTCCAGATAGTGTTTTGGGATTTTTTTGCTTTTGTTTTGTAATTTATTCTGGTAAATGTGTAGAGGTATCTAATAATCGATTTCACTTGTATTTTTCTTATGACTTATGGCTTTGAGCATCTTATCATGTGCTTAATGATTGTTTATATTTCCTCTTTTCTTTATTTTTGCTTAAGTAGTTGCCCATTTTCTATTGGGTTGTTCCATTTTTTCCTAACAATTAAGTGTTAAGAGTTTTCCATATATTCTGAATAAATGTTATTTTTATTTTTTTAAGGATTTTATTTATGTGTCAAAGAAAGAAAGAGACAGTGCACAAGCAGGGGGAGCTGCAGGCAGAAGAAGCAGGTTCCCCGCTGAGCAAGGAGCCTGATGCAGGATTTGATCCCAGGACCCTGGGATCATGACCTGAGCTGAAGGAAAACAGTTGCTTAACCGACTGAGTCACCCAGGTATTCCTCAATAAATATTTTTAGTAGTATGTTTTGCAAATATTTTCTCTGAGTCTGTGGCTGGCTTTGAATTTTCTTAACAATGTCTTTCTAAGAGCAGACTTCTAATCTGTCAACTTTCTTTTCCTTTTATCATCTGAGTTTTTATATCCTAAGAAATCTTTGCCACTCTTCTGAGGCAAAAGAGATTTTCCTAGGTTTTCTTCTAGAAATGTAATAGATTTACTTTTATATTTAAATCAATGATATATTTAAATTTAAATTACCTGGTTATGTTTAAACATGATAAATGAAATTGCTAAATATATAAAGGGGTTAGAAAATGGTACAGAGTTTGATAAATTTTGAGAGGTGAAACTAATTCCAAATTTCACAATATCATTGGGACACTTGGGATTAATATACAAAAAAATCTTAATAATGTTCAAAACTTAACCCTTCCAATATAAGCCATTCATGTAAAAAAATGTTATTGAATAGAGTTTGCATTATTATTTGTAATTCAATAAATCCTGGCTCATGAAACAAAAAGTATGTTGGAGAAATAAATATGGTATCCAGAGAATGAATTCTATGGGGAAATAGGTGAAAAAATAAAAAAGAGGGAGAGTTTAACGTCCAGGTCAAACAGGTGTTTACCATTAATTATATTTATAATTTATGTGTAAATAAAAGCCAAAAAATACAGAAAAATTCAAAATTTCAGATGTTACAAATTAATTTCAGCCGATATTTACCTTTTAATAGTGATTTAAGATAATGAAAACATTCTCACTTTGCTTTCACTTCCCCTTACCTACATACTATAACTATGTAAAGAGATAGAATAAAACTGAAAGTTTTGAACAAATAAAAACATTAAGAGGCTTAATAACTTAATCAGTACATTTACTAAATATATATGGCGTTTCTTAAATGTATCAAGCATTATTCAAAGGACAAGAAAAAAATAACTTAAAAACAAAGAAAAACTCCACAAATTCCATTCATTATGGAGCTTATATTCTAGATAATTCAGGGGCTCAAAATCTGTTCTTCAAATATGTCACGATTGATAAGACTTTTTAAAAATTATTACTTAACTTTGTAAATATCTCATTGAAATACATGCAACTTTTTAATATATTATATTTCAAAGCATGAATGCTAAAAAGTGATAGCAATATTCTTATAATTACTAATTACAGACCAAAAAGTATAATCTATTATTTGGTACCTAAGCTAGATTAATTACAAAGTAAAAGTGCCAATATAAATTAAAATTTTTAATACATGAAAAATAGCACTAATATAATGAAAAATTAAGATACATTTTATATTTTAACAGTACTGTTAATTCTGTTATGTGACAACTTTCCTCTTTTAAATATAACAATGAATCTTGGAACACTGAAAAATAAAATAATGTAATAAATAAAAGGCAGAAAAAATATAAATAAATAAATAAATAAATAAATAAATAAATAAATAAATAAAACATGTATGAACAGGGTAAGATATTTCAAAATTGCTTAAACTTTCAATGTGTTAAATTATCATTAAACATTATATACATGTATATGTATATTTGTGTATATATGTATATACATACACACACACACACAGTGAGAGAGAGAGATGGATGATTAATAACAGATGGACTGTATTTCTCTCCCAGATTTTTCTATATATATTTCTCTATTTTTTTGTTTTTATAACACTTTTATTAACTAAAAAAAGTCTAAATATTTCACTTCAAAATGTAATCAGAATGATAAGATATATCCATTTTTATTTCTTTTTAAAGTGGGTATATAATTGACATAGAACTTTGTGTAAGTTTTTAAGGAATACGATGCACTGATTTGATGAATTTACATACTGCAGTATGATTGCCACCACAGTGTGAGCTAACATCTGCATCATGTCACATAATTATCCTTGCCTTTTTGTGGTGAAAACATTTTAAGATTTAGTCTCTTAGCAACTTTCAAGTATGTGATACAGTGTTGTTAACTATAATGCCAATGGTATGCATTAGGCCTCCAGAATGTACTAATCTTCTAACTGTAAGTTTGTGCCCTTTAACCAGCATCTCTCAAATGACTTCCCAGCCCAATCCCTGGTAACTGCCACTCAATTTTCTGTTTCTACAAGTATTTATCTGCTAATGAAGACTTAGGCTGTTTCTATTTTGTGGCTATTGTGAATAATGCTGCAACAAACATGAAAGTACAGATATCTCTTTGATATTCTGTTGTCATTTTCTTTGGGTGTATAGACAGAGGTGAGATGGCTGGATCATATGGTAATCCTATTTTAATTTTTGAGGAACCTCAGTACTGTTTCTGCCACGGCTGAACCAACTTACATTCTAATATGAGCAATGAAAATTTCTAAACATTGTTGTTAATTGTCACTAGTTTCAATGTAGAAAATGCAAATGCAAAGAAAAATAACATAGATATGCAGGAAGTTATATTTTATAATGGTAGATAAAACAGAAGATATAGAAGAGTTAATCTACTTGAAAAATAATAACATAGAAAGAAAACATACATGTTAGAAATAAAAAATGAAAATCATTCTAGTAATAGTCTTTGGGTTTGTTATTTACATAATTTTTATGAAATTAAATAATATACTTATTTTCATTTAGGTCCACCAATAATATTCTACATTACTTTAGGGCCCACTTGGTAAAATTAGATCATTAGCATCTCTTTTTCACAAAATTTTTCCACCTTCCAACTTTTAACGATTTATATATTTTTTTTTTTAAAGATTTTTATTTATTTGACAGAGAGAAACACAGCCAGAGAGGGAACACAAGCAGGGGGAGTGAGAGAGGGAGAAGCAGGCTTCCCGCCAAGCAGGGAGCCCGATGTGGGACTCGATCTGGGGTCTCCGGGATCATGACCTGAGCTGAAGGCAGTCGCTCAACCAACTGAGCCACCTAGGCATCCCTAACAATTTATACTTTTACGTCATGGAGATTCAGACTTTGGTGATTAATTTTTTATTGCTTCTATACATGGGTGTCTATTTTGTGCTGTCTATTGTGCAAAGTATATAAAATGGCAAATGACAAACTTTTGTATATATGAACCGTTAATGAGAGTGTCAAGGATTCAAATCCTTTCATATTGTTTCAACAGAAAGTATTTGCATACTTCCCTATGTTTTCTATAGTTTTGATACAGTTCTGATTAATGGATAGATTAAAATCAAAACTACAGTTTAGTCCAGTGCTGAAATACTGTTTTACATGATGAAATATCTGCTTGAATTTTATACCCATTATCAATTGGAACTTAAGGGTTTCAAAATCAATATTATTCTCTCAGGATAAAGTTTGCTAGTATTAGAGGTCCTCTTCATTAATATATCACACTTTTTAATAATAAAAATCATGACTGAATATTTTGAAAGTTAAAAAAAGGAAATCTATCACCAACCTTATCTGCATTTCTAACAATGTGGTCTTATTATTAAATGGGAGAAAGTGATATTATATAGGTATTAAAATGTCAGTTCATGAATAAATTCATTTGTTAATGAATAAAAAGAGGTGGGAGAGGGACACAAGATCACAGTGGTCTAAAATCCAAAACACCAAAAAAAAAAAAAAAAATAAAAATAAAAAAAAATAAAATCCAAAACACCTGCTAGGGTCATGCCCTATACCTCTAAATAGGTTCAACATCAGGAGAACTACAGAAGATTAGTTCTCCCAGAAAGTTGCTGCTGAGGCAGCTAACCATAATGAGCATAGAAATCTTCAGGGATATTAAGGGAAATTACTTATCTGTTGACCAAATACACCAGCATAAATGAAAGTAGTTTAAAATCCTAATGGTAATTCGACATAAACCAAAGTTAAATTTTATCCAGAAAGATTTCCTTGTCTTTAAATACATAAAATAACTTAAAGACAAAACAATGTTTCTAAAGCTTTAAACAGAATAATTTTACAAAGAGAAAAATGACAGATGAATCCAGAATTTCAGAAAGGTTACAATGGAATCTTTCCAGGCTCTATAGAAAATCATAGCCAAAAAAAAAAGCAAAAAGGTGAAATAAAAAGAGAGACTACATTCTTGGTATCTATGAAAAGAAAAAATCATGGAAAATGAAATAGTTTCCTATGAGGACTGACGAATGCACAATTTTGAATCCATGCTGTTTCCTAGATATTAAAACTAAATATAGTACATCTGCTCTACTGCATCAGAGATAATATATCACAGTGTGAAGTTTCATGATGATTATGTGCATTCAGCTATTTTTTTCTGGATATTGCTCTTCCTTTGCTCTTTTCATTATGAGAGCAGGAAAGGCTGCTTTTAAGAAACTGGTAAAAACAACAACAACAACAATAACAAAACAGTAAAGCAATCCAGGTGACACAATAATGAAATGTTCAGCAAAGTACAAATCTCATATTGGAAAGCAGGCTGCTTTTCAGACGCAGGACTGATTATGTTGTTGGTTGACTAAATACTCCAGGGTGGTTCACTCCAGTGGCTGAGATGCGGTTCAAATCGCTCATGCACCAGCTCAGCCATATGATACCATTTCTGTTTGATTTAAGAGAAACTACTAACCCCAACTCTTATTTCTGAGTCAAAGTAATATAGATACAGCAGACAGAAAAGGGAAGCAAGGTATTACAGGTATACACATTTAAGGAAAAATGAATAGCAAAGAATTACTTGATATTACAAAAATATGTCACTGTATGTGCCATGAAATCACCAACTGACCCAAACAGCATTATGAAAACATTTAAAACTAAATGTTTCCTTTGAGACTTATAAAATGTAAAATAAGAGAATTTTCTTTATGCCAACTTAACAAGGGGAGATTTAAAAAATAGTCCAAGTATTTAATCATAACATCACCAATTATTTTTAAGGAAAATGAGTACTTTAGAGACAACCAAGTAATAGAAACATGATACTAATTAACTTTCCAATTACATACAATAAGCCTAGTTTTCTTACTCCGGCACACATAATCAAACCAGGAATTTTAGATTTCTGTGATCATGGACAGAAGCGTATTATTAATGTGTTTTTCCTTTCCTTAGTCTCTTCCATGAAATAGAACGTAAGGCTCATGCTGCGACTATGCAATATCGTTCCCTGCAAGAAACTATTTTGTTCTGCCTCAGAGGCAATATGTTTTTATGCTTAATTTTGCCCTGGGTAACCACAACACTTGTTTATGTCCTTAAAATGCCTTTTAAAGAAATTGATTTCCATGAATCATCAATAAATCCTCCTTTTACAATCTAATTCTCTCAGTTATGAGTGGAAGAAAAATTTACATTTTCTTGCTCTATCACGTTTATTAATCATGATTAAGCAATAGCATTTAATCACGTGCAGAGATATGCAAGTATATCTTTCTTCGTATTTCAGCATTACTTTAATTATATGCTTTTATTTAAAGTTTTGTCACTAGCTTCGGATCAGTTTAGCTCTATAGTATAAAGAAATTACATTTACAGCATAAGAAAGTTATGCAACTGAAATGTTTCTTTTGAACAAATGCAGAATAAAACAAAGCTGTGTTCAAAAGAGTGGGAGAAAGGGTCGACTCCAATGGTGGTGGGGAGAAAGAAAAATAAAATACACTGTTCATCATTAATGGTTGAACAACACTGTTATATTAATTTTTACAGTGCACAAAATAGTGGTGCAATAGAAAATCTGTATCTCAGAGTACATGACATAGTAAAATCATTAAAATTTGTACTTCAAAAATAGAGAGGTACCTTAAAGTTGCCCATATCCAATTAGAAACAATCCCTACATATTTAGAAATATTTGAAAATGTTGAATGATGAGGTGATTCTACCTAAAAAAAACTTTTTTCTGCTTAAAGGAAAGAAGAGAATCTGAACTAATTAAAAAAATGATTATTTGGGTGCCTGGGTGGCTCAGTGGGTTCAAGTCTCTGCCTTCAGCTCAGGTCATGATCTCAGAGTCCTGGGATCTAGGGCCATATTAGGCTTTCTGCTAGGCAGGGAGCCTGCTCCCTCCTCTCTCTGCCTGCCTCTCTGCCTACTTGTGATCTCTTTGTCAAATAAATAACTAAAATCTTTTTAAAAAATGATTTTTTTGTTTTTTCTTTTTTTTTATTTTATTTTTTCAGTGTTCTAAGATTCATTGTTTATGCCCCATACCCAGTGCTCCATGCAATACATGCCCTCAGTACACACCACCCGGCTCTCCCATTCCCCCATCCCCACCCTCCCAAGACCCTCAGTTTGTTTCTGAGTCCAAAGTCTCTCATGTTTCATTTCCCTCCCCGAATTACCCTACCTCCCATTTCCTTTCCTTCTCCTACTGTCCTCTATATTACCCCTTATGCACCACAAGTAAGTGAAACCATGTGATACTTGACTTTCTCTACTTGGATTATTTCGCTCAGCATAATCTTTTTTTTTTTCTTTTTTTAAGATTTTATTTATGTCACAGAGAGAAACATAGCCAGAGAGGGAACACAAGCAGGAGGAGTGAGCGAGGGAGAAGCAGGCCCCCTGCCGAGCAGGGAGCCAGATGTGGGACTACATCCCCAGTCTCTGGGATCATGACCTGAGCCGAAGGCAGTGGCTTAACCAACTGAGCCACGCAGGCACCCCAGCATAATCTCTTCCAATCCAGTCCATGTTGCTACAAAAGCTGGATATTCATCCTTTCTGATGGAGGCGTAGTATTCCATTGTAAATATGTACCACTTCTTCTTTATCCATTCATCTGTTGAAGGGCACCTTGGCTCTTTCTATAGTTTGGCGATTGTGGCCATTGCTGCAATGAACACTGGGGTTCAAATGGCCCATCTTTTCACTACATCTGTATCTTTGGGGTAAATACCCAGTAGTGCAATGGCAGGGTCATAGGGTAGCTCTATTTTTAATTTAAGGAATCTCCACACTGTTTTCCAAAGTGGCTGTACCAACTTGCATTCCCAACAGTGTAAGAGGTTCCCGTTTCTCCACAGCCTCTCCAACACTTGTTGTTTGCTGACTTGTTAATTTTGGCCATTCTGACTGGTGTAAGGTGGTATCTCAGTGTGGTTTTTATTTGAATTTCCCTGATAGTTAGTGATGATGAACATTTTTTCATGTGTCTGTTAGCCATTTGTATGTCTTCTATGGAGAAGTGCCTCTTCATGCCTCCTGCCCATTTTTTGATGTGTTCATCTTCTTTTTGGAGGTTGAGTTTGAGTAGTTCTTTATAGATCTTGGATATCAGCCCTTTGTCTGTAGTGTCATTTGCAAATATCCTCTCCCATCCCATGGGTTGTCTCTTTGCTTTGTTGACTGTTTCCTTGCTGTGCAGAAGCTTTTTATTTTGACGAAGTCCCAAAAGTTCATTAAAAAAATAATTTTATTTTTAAAATATGTTCAGTATTCATCTGAATATTAAATGTTTGCAAAGATATTTTACTCTTTTGTTAAAAATGTATATGTTCATAAAAATGAAAGATAATTATTAATGATTCACTTTTGAATATCTTATGAAGCATTATTTTTCTTTATATTTTCACAAAGATCAATAAACATATACATGTTTACGTAATTAAGCTTCCAAAAAAACAGTAATACATGCTGTTTTCTAAACTGTCTTTACTATTTATCAAATTTGCCATGGTCATTTTCCAATAAGTATTTTCCTGCATCATCATCTATTTGTTTCAGTAATATTCAAAATAATATGTTTGTTTTTTTCTTAGCAATCTAATGATAAACAATGAATTTTCCCAGTTTTGCTATTAAAAATACCTTAAAACAAAACAAGTATTTAATATTTAATAAAGACCTGTCTTTGGTCTATCTAATGACTGACTTCTATGGGCATACATTTAGCATTGCCATAACAAATAACTAGCTCTCCAAAATTTCAAGTTCAAACATTACATTCACTGATCACCATGTTGCATGTTTCTAGCAAACATTTTCCAGTATTTTGGCTGCAATAGTATCTTAACTCCACCAAGATTTAAAACACATTGATCTCCTAACTTTTCACATGATTCCACCCAGGTATTCCATTTTTCCTGTGTCTTTTAAAACAAAAGTTCATGGGCGCCTGGGTGGCTCAGTTGGTTAAGCGACTGCCTTTGGCTCAGGTCATGATCCTGGAGACCCGGGATTGAGCCCAACTTTGGGCTCCCTGCTAGGCAGGAAACCTGCTTCTTCCTCTCTCACTCGCCCTGCTTGTGTTCCCTCTCTGGCTGTGTTTCTCTCTGTCAAATAAATAAAATCTTAAAAAAAAAAATTAAAAAAAATAAAACAAAAGTTTAAGTGAAAATTTGGTGTATTTCTGTTTTCTAGTGAATAGAGAATAATACCTAGAGCTGATTGCCTTCTTTCATGTAAAAGATGCCCTTTTCTCAAAAGTAAACTTCCTTCTCAATTAATGTTGATTAAAAGATAACCTAGGGAGCAGCCATCATTGTCTGTACAAATCTATTACCATATACCTTTCTATCCTTTTATAGACATCGGTTTTCTAATAACAGACTGATAAATTAAAGGTATCACATTTTTTTCAGTCCATGTGTGTTTTATTTGGAATGTAAAACCAGCCAACACAAGCAATTCCCAGTCAGTATCTAAAATGACCAGAATTGGTTTCCTATAAATATTAATGGCATTATAAACATCCTGACAGTCTGACAGTACTTGAGAACATTACCTTCAGTAAAAATATGAGTGTCACTTTTGAGATAAGGATGTTTGGATAATGTGCAAATATGTAAAATGTGTTTTCGCACTACTGTTCTCTAAGCTGGTATCTAATTTCCCTTCCATCAGGGCACAGATTAGGTTTCCTCTTGCAAAAGACCTTTAGTGCTTCATGGTACCTCAAACCTAAAACTGTCTTCTCTAGGAATTCTGAATCATCAGTTCCTTTCAGTGTTTTAGGTTTCAGATTAAATGTCATATTCCTAGAGAAGTAACAATCATTCACACTACTTAAACTCCTCAAATTCACATGTTATCAAATCACACATTCAATTATTTTATAAAATGAATTACAATGCTTATTTATGTTTGTATTTTCACTTTTATTATTTCTATTAATTAGTAAAATATTTGTCCCCTTGTAGGCACACACACACAAATGCTCAACCCATTAACCCATTATTTGAGGCTATACTTACAAAAATTATTTTAATATTGTTAGTGAAAGAAATGTAATACTGAAATTCACAGCAATTTATTATTTCTAATTTATTATTTCTATTTTAATCATATGTAAATGAAATATCCCTATATCCTATATTTTCTATTTTAATGTAAAATTTCTAACACATTTGTTTCCCCTCTTTGGGGCCATGAGCCTTGTCTTAATTTTCTTCTCCTAGAACACAGATTACAAACTGAATATTACCAGCTACTCCATAAAGATTTAATTTTAATGTGTGCCCTGGCTTAACTTGGTACCTGGATTAGAATAATCTATAACTCAATGGAAATTTAGTCACCAAAAGTCACCAAAAGAAATTTCCTACTTCCCCTCCCTTTAGCCCCCTGCAAACACTATTCTATTCTCTGTTTCTATGAGTTTGACTACTTTAGAGTCTTCAAATAAGGGAACTCATGCAGTATTTGTGCTTCTATAACTGACTTAGTTCATATAGTATAATTTCCTTTGGGTTCATCCATTTTATCACATATAGAGTATTCTTTTCTTTTTAAGACTGACTATTATTCTTTGTATCACATTTTTGTAGCCATTTATCCATCAATGGACATTTAGTTTGTTTCCATATATTGGCTATAATGAATAATTCTGTAATAAACATGGGAGTATAGATATTTCTTCAAGATCTTGATTTCAACCTTTTTCGATATATGCCAAGAAGTGGGATTGCTAGATGATATGTAGTTGTAGCTTTAATTTTGGGGGGAACTTCCAAACTGATTTCCAAAGAGGCTGTAACATTTTAGATTCCCAAAAACACTGTGCAGGGTTTCCAATTTCCCCACATCTTGCTAATACCTACTATATGTTGTTGTTGTTGTTGTCTGGTGCTTGCCATTCAAACAAGTGTGAAATAGTATCTCATTGCACTTTTGACTTGAATTTCCCTGATGATTAATGATGTTGGACATATTTTCATATATCTGTTGGTTATTTTTCTGTTTTCACTGGAGAAATGTTTATTCAAGTCCTCTGTACATTTCAAGGCAATCTTGATAATGAACAAAGCTGGAAGAATCACATTCCTGAATTCAAAGTTCAAAATATATTGCAATGCTATAGTAACTAAAACAGCAAGATTCTGGCATAAAACCAGACATACAGTTGCACATAATATAGATATACTAAAACCAGATATACAGACTGATGGAACAGAACAGAAAGCTCAGAAATACACCCACTCATACATAGTCAACTGACAGTCAACAAGGATTTCAAGAATACATGAAGGCCAATGGGTGGTTTCTTCAACAAATTATTTTAGGAAATTATCTACATGTAAGAGTTAAAGTGGACCCTTATCTTACACCATGCACAAAAATAATCTACAAATAATTTAAAGATTTTAAAGATTTAAACATAAGACCTGAGGGCACTTGGGCGGCCCAGTCGATTAAGTGGCAAACTCTTGACTTAAGCTCAGGTCATGATCTCAGCATCGTGAGATGGAGCCCTGGCTCTACTCTGCACTCAGGGTGGAGTCTGCTTAAGTTTTTCTCTTTCTTCCTCTACCTCCCCACCCCCGTCCCATGCTCTGTCTCTTTCTCTCTCTCAAATAATTTTTTAAAGAATAAATAAATAAAATTAAAAAATAAACATAAGACCTGAAACTATAAAACTCCTGGAAGAAAACACAGGAAATACCTTCATGACAATTTTCCTGATGATAGTATCTTGGATACGACACCAAAAGCACAAGCAACAAAAGCAAAAGTAAACAAGTAGAGCTCTATCAAACTAAAAGCTTCTGCACAGCCAAGGAAATGACCAATAGAATGAAAAAGGAACTTATAAAATCAGAGAATATATTTGCAAACCATATATCTGATGAAAAGTTAATATTCAAAATATATAAGGAACTCTTACAACTTACTAGCAAAAACAAACAAAACACTCCACCTCTTGATGACAGGAATTTCAAAATATCTCTGGCCATTTCAAAATGATCATACACATATTTTCATATATATTCAGATACATATTCATCTGTTGTGTAATTTGGACTAAATTTTCTTAGATTATATTATCTCTTCTTACAGTTTCTGGCAATAGTATATTTATTTCTGAATTCTTGGACTGAAGACAAGAAAAAGATAGATATGATATAGACTGTTCATTTTATGAGTATATTAAATAAAATTTCATTCTAACATACAACTTGAATTAGATATGTACTGATAAGAAAGTAATGAATGAAAATTTTTCTATCAAAATGACAGAAGAATATGTTTGATGACAGAATGCAATCTCTGAAAAAGTTACTTAACATTTTATGATATTCTCCATCATATTCTAGGTTTATTTTTATATGGAGAATATACTTACAAATGTCTTTTATGGGCTGCTTAGGATTTTATTGGAACTACACATTCTGTCACCTTTTTAGAAATAACCTTAAACAGAAAAATAACAGACTTCAGCATTTTTTTAATTTCTATTTTTAAATAGAAAACAAGCAAGCATGAAACAGACCTAACAAAACTTCACAGAAACTTCACAGATACATATGACATTTTCCCTCAAAACTGAGACAACACTATGTCTAAGAAACATATTTCTAGCTATGACAAAGCTTTGATTCTCAAGTTGACTACATAAAGGGACTACCGTCTGAATCACTCTAGTATCAGCTCTGTTGGAATTAGCTCTGCTGACATTGAATGATTTGCATGACCAGGCCTTAAGCAAGGAAATCTGCCCTGTTTAGTTTATAGAAAGTTTTTCATGTTCATTGTCCTATTAAGTTGTTCTTCAGTTTTTAAACTTAACCATTTGCATTTACCTTGGCAATGAGATTATTAACTAAAAGTAAGGAAATAATTATATACATTGGGTTATTTTGTATTTTTTTCTTTCTTCCAGAAAGGTGCCATATATAAGAAAATACTCCTAGGACATGGTTCATAAAACCTAACTAATGGGAAAGTGATGTCTTTGGTAAAGGGTATAGATGAATGCTTTTTTTCATTTATTTCTATCTCTAGCTTTTCTACATGTAAAAAGCTTCAATATTTTGTAGCGTAAGTTCTCAGGAACTGGCATTCTTAAGTGAATTTCATTGTCTTTATTTTCTTCTTGGCCCTAATTTTAAAATACTGTAATACAATACTATAATTACTATGATGTTAAAATAATGTCACAAAAAGATGCCTGATTTTATAACTGAAAATTGCATCTATTTATTTTTAAATAACATACTAAATTTTAATTTCCAATGATTTTTAATGCTACTAATTCAACACTGAATCTTCCTTTTAATGTCACCCTCCATGTAAGAAAATATTATTTAATTTAATAGTAAATCCAACTTGAGTACTTCAGTTGATCTGAACATTTTCAATTTATTCTTTCCAGAGTCTATTGTTTCATTTTTGCTAAGAATCACTCATGAAAGAAAGAAAAGAAAGAAAGAAAGAAAGAAAGAAAGAAAGAAAGAAAAAGAATCGCCCTGTTTAGTTTATAGTAAGTTTTTCACGTTCATTACATTCATTTGCAACATCGAAGTCGATTTTTTGAAGGTCCAAAGTGCAAAATACTTAGCAGCCTTGGGGCATGGTGCCCCAAACAGCAACTGTCTACTTCTGAATCAAGTTTAACTTCTATTTCCTGGCTTCTAAATTAAATAATAAATTAAAAAAAATTTTTTTTCAACATATCTCCCCTCCTCCCCCAAAATTAACAATGACTGAGCTGGAAGTTAGCAATATCATTACTACATCTTATAAGCTATATCACTTACAGGATTTGGGGTTTGTTGTTGTTGTTTTTCTATTTAGAAACTTGAATATGAGTTGCACACTCATAGTCAAATAAAATAATTAACTGAACTCTTCAACTCAGGGTGATATTCAAGTAAGTCTCAGTATCTTAAACTATAATGGTAGGTAGGTGACATGATGAAATATTTTAAGTGATAACAGGAAGTTGTTTTTAACTTATTTGAATACATAAATTGCTTTGAGTGGTGAGCAGTAAAGAAATTGCAGTTTGTCATGTTACTTTACCAACATTTTAAATATTAACTGGTCTCATAAACTTTGTGAAGGAAATAATATATATTCCTTTTCTAATAAAACAAATTTGCAAGTCAGTATAATTCCTACATTTTCAGAAGTTGAAGATTTATCTTAGTAGAGAATCAATTTTAGGAAGAAATTACAAGATTTTTTTCGCATTAAGTGCATGACTCATTAATAAAGCAACATGAATTTAGTAACATTTCTTTCCCTAAAAAAATATGTTCCACTTATTTTGGGGATGCTGTGCATACTTGTAGAAATTTTACTATGCATAATTACACTGGGCATGTATATGAGTTTTATAAATTTAATTTTAATTATCCTCTCAGCACTGTAAATTAATCATTGTTACTTCAATTTTTTTAAATGGTGAAATTCATGTCCAGAGTAAAAACATAACACCATCTTCTGAACCACCTTTAAGTTGAGGGCAAGTCTCTAGAGAAGGGCAAAGTTGTAAACCATTAGCCCACAAGCGCTGCAGGACAGTGGTAGACTGCTAATGGCATTACCTGGGAGGGAAACCAAAAGCCTTTACTACCAGAGGAAAGTAAACACACATTCAGTCTGTCATCCCTTCTGTAATCAGGCAATATATCCACTCAAACAAGATTTATAGAGAACCAACTATGTGTCAGCTACTATAGTAAAAACTGTGGATATACAAACTAAGAAATATGGTTTCTGCCCTGGAGAATTCTTCAGTGCAGTTGAGAAGACTAGAGTACACAGATAATTACAACGATGAACTGAAATACTGAAGTAGAGGAATCTACAGATTTCTCTGGGGGGCACAGAAAATGTAGAAATCTTCATCTTCCAGTAGGTACATTTTCTGAGATCCTAATCCTTTTGTTTTCTGTTTTCCTCCATTAACCTTGAATTTATTTCTTTATAATTTTAGCTATCTAAATAAAGAGCCATCTCCTCTTTGCACAATGAATTAACACCTCTTTTAATTACAGTAGAGCAGCAAACCACAAAGCTTATTTCTTAAACACAATGCATGCATAGCTTAAAAAGACAGTTCATTTTTTCCTTAACTACTAGAAATTTTAATGTCTTTTCTAAAATATATTCCAATGTTCTTCTGAAAACTTTTTACAATATTTAAAAGTAGCTATCTATGTTGCAATGAGAACCTTTTTTTTCTTTTTTTATTGTTAGTTACCATTAAGAATTTATACATTTTAGTTTCCAGTAAAAACATGGCATTACAGTCTACTATCCAAAGCCAAATGTCAGTTATAACATCTCTACTGTTGACATAAAAACTGATATAATGGGTATTTTGTTTCTTGAGCAAATTGGTTAGTATGCATATAATTTTAGAACTAACTATGTTTTTGTAGCCAACTGACTGTGCTTCTTTTCCATATTTCAAGTGATTATTCATGATTGTACATAAATGAATCAATGCATTTTGTAAGCTAAGTGACATAAGGCAGCCCCAAACTTTTCATACATATCATTATCATCCTTGCTGTTTTTTTCTATATAGAAGATCTTGGAAATTAGAGTTAGTAGTAAAATAAATATGAATGAAGAATCATTTAAAGTAGTCCAGTCCTCTCTTAGATGTCACAGTGCACAATCTCTTCGATATCACAGTGCATATTTTGACAAAGGTGCAATATGTAACTTTAACCTTTGTTTAGGAGACATTCATTAAACTGAATTTAACATGGAACACTTTTTGACAAAATGTCTAATTAAACATCTACAGAACCAGTGATCATAAGACAGTTTCTGGGATAAGCTATTCTAAAAGAATTTTTCTTTGTTTACTGTTTTGTTTTAATCCCCCTAGTAATTTGTATTTAAAAAAAAAATAATTAGTACCAGAAAATACAACCAGGAAACAAATCCAATGATTTATATAGTGTCTATGTTCTTTAAGTAAAGATGTAATTTTTCACTTTAGTTTTTTCATATTAGTTGAGATACTGGACAATGCATCTACAATGCTGGCTCTGGGAATACACAAATAAAGGTGAAATACCTACAGTCAGTGGACCAAATCTGTCTTGCCACTGGGCCAAATCCAGTCACACCAATTTGTCCATTTGTTTATGGTTGCTTTTGCTCAATGGTAGGAGTGAGTAGTTGCAATAGATACCATATAGCCCATAAAGTCAAAAGTATTTACTACCAAGCCCTTTCAGAAAAAGCTTACTGATAACTGACAGAGAATATTTAGGTATGGCTTCTACCTTCAGGATGGTTAACATTCATGAGTTTTCTCTAATAAACCCTAACCAAGGGGCAGCTTTCTTTTCACAATTTTGATATTTAGGGGAAAAAAGATTTTTTAGTTAGAAATTGCATCATAGATAGTTGAATATATATTATTTTCATTGATGATTCATGTTGATGTACACTCAGGCTGATGTATACCTGGAGATGTACATTCTTTATAACTATGTATCAACTGATATTTCTAAACTCTTTTAACAGCTCCAAATCAAATTACTAATGCCCTCTCTATATCTCTCAACCATTCTCAGATTACAAGTTGTGCAACACTGATGATTATAAACATACGAATTTAGGACACCATACCTACCATACCTATTTTGGGCCAACATCACCCAACCCTACTGTTGCAGTTATTATATATATATATTTTTTTCTTTAAAAGAATATTCCCAAGGGCGCCTAGGTGGCTCAGTGGGTTAAAGCCCCTGCCTTCAGCTCAGGTCATGATCTCAGGATCTTGGGATGGAGGCCTGCATTGGGCTCTCTGCTCAGCAGGGAGCCTGCTTCCTCCTCTCTCCCTGCTTGCCTCTCTGCCTACCTGTAATCTCTATCAAATATATAAATAAAGTCTTAAAAAAATATATATATTCCCCAGACTAAACTGTGAAAATACTTATAGCAAGGATTGTGTTTTATTTTTAAATTTTTATTATCTAATATAATCATAAAGACTCCATGAATACATTTAGATAAATTAGTGGATATGCGATAGATTCTTTGCCTTATGGATTAGTAACTAAAACTACTAACTTTGGTTGGTATAATTTTAAATAATTCAGATGTGAAAGATTTAGTATTATAATACCAATGCCCTCAGCCATTCATTTACTTTTTTAGTCAAATGTATAGCAATCACTTTTGCATTATGTACCTAAAAACTGTATGTAATTGCTAAGATTTGAAAAGAGGAAAGAATTTTGCTGAAATGTAAATATTTTCTTTTGCCATATGTTTACTAGCTGTGTTAATAGATTCAATTTAAACATTTTAAAAAAACTGTAGAAATTCCTTTCCTTTCCACTGCCAGTTCTAAAAAAAATTTAACTATGTTAACACAATAAATAAATATGTGTTAAAATGAATTATTGGAATCAGAAAAATTTACTGGCATCATTCTATACTATAGAAATAGCCAATTATCTGAAAAAGAAAACTTTGAGATGAAATTGAATTTTTCTTTCAAACATATAAATAGTTTCAAATGACCAAAGGGGAAAAAGAATCTTATAAGATAATGGCAATTTAAGGAATCTGTAATTAAAATTAATATGGTTATACATCTTTTATGCTATTTTCTATACTATGTTACAAAGTAAAATAGAATATACTTAAATAAAAAGTTAGACTTTTAGATTGTAGGTATTATAAAATAAAATAATTAGGTATCTAGTTCTCATTTTTGAAAAATTAAATACTTCTCACTGTTACTTAATAATTAAAATTGAGCTAAATAAGAAAAAACAAGTGAATACTGGTTTCCCAAATCAAAAAAAAAAAAAAAAAATCACAAAGGAAACATCAGAAAGTTTTCTGAATGCCAGAACATATTTCTCCTACTACTTAAAGTTATTAGTATAAAAGAACATTTAAGAAAAGGACTATAGAAAGTATGCTGTTTCTACGTTTTACCTCAAAATTGGGTATCTTGAAAATATACTCGGACATTATTCTCCACCCAGATAACGTTAACTTACTTATCTTTTTTTTTTTTTAGACCTGACATAAGACAATAATCTGTCTAGGCATTACCGTGTTATGGAATTTACTTCTCTTGTTGAAAACGTCATGATCTTCGAAGGTGTATTGTGTGCTGTATCAGATACAGGGCTAGACACGGTAAACAGATCCAAAGGTGAACAAGATTGTTATTGCCTTAAAAAAGCTCTCCGTAAATTGGGGATAAAACAAAATATAAACATCACTAGAGAAATATTTGCTAAATTTTATATAACATCTTCTTGCTTTATATCACTAGCAAAATAACTCTCCACAACCTTTATCAAATTTTACACTGTAATATTCCTTATTTATTTCAAATCTAATTAAATAAACATCAATATAATTGTCCTCCTTACAAAACTCTTCACTATTGCCTTCTGCTTTTGTCCCTAAAGACAAAACCTATTTGTTCACTGATGTAGTCTGTACTTACTATACAATGCTTAGCATAATACTAAGAACTCTGTCCAAGAATTAAATCTCTGAGACACTTAATCATCTTCACACAAATAATTTATAACTCCTTTCTCACTTCAGAGCCTCATGTCCAAATTCCCACTTTCATCTTTGTAAATATAATTAAACAGTACAATTCCATTTAATATCTCACCTCCTTTTATTATCGTTGTCTTATCCGTTACCCCTACATATTATAAATTCATCAGTATGTTAAGCACATCACTGGTTATTTCTGGCTTTACTATTTTTGGTAAAAAGTCAGCAATAATTCTTACCATTGTTTACCTGCACGAAACTTACTTTGTTTTTGTTTTTTTTCCTCTGGTTTGCTTTCAAGATTTTAATTGATTTTTTGACTAACTTCCCTCAATGTACCTGGTACATTGTACTGTTTGTGGTTTGCTCAGCTACAATAACCTAAATGTAATTGTCATAGAATTTTAAAAGTTTTAGCTATTTTCCAAAATGTTTTCTCTGCCCCATTGTTATTTGGTATTGCCCCACTCGGGTCCCTGGCACTGCTCATTTTTCTTCAGTTATTAGCCTTATGTTTTTCAAATTGATAATTTCTACAGATTTGTCTATGGTTCTTTTTTGGTCATTCACAATTTTAGTTAATTCTAGATTTCTTTTCTTTTCTTTTCTTTTCTTTTTTTTAAGATTTTATTTATTTGACAGAGAGAAACACAGCTAGGGAGGTAACACAAGCAGGAAGAGTGAGAGAGGGAGAACGCAGGCTTCCCAAGGAACAGGGAGCCCTGATGTGGGGCTCCACCCCATCCTGGGAGTCCAGGATCATGACCCCAGGCAAAGGCAGGCGGTTAATGGCTGAGCCACCCATGGACCCCTAGGTTTATTTTTTATTGATTATTATCCTCTCCATTTATCTGATAAGAATAGCATTTATAATTAAATCAGGTATCTTTCCTTTAAATATTTTTAATGGACATCTTAAATGTGCATTTCCTTAGTCTAACCCCTTACCATTTCAGGTTTGAGTTTTAATGACTGCTTTTCCATGTCTACAGATTACATATATACTTTTGTTTCTTTGTATGATCATTGATGGGAAGGTAAAAGCTTTATTGAGTTAAATTTAATATACCATATAATTAAACCATTTATGTGAAATGAACAAGGCAGTCATTTTCAGTATATCCACAATTATGCCATCACCATAACCAATGTAAGAATATTTTCATCACCCCTAAAAGAAACCATGCACACTTTAGCTGTCATTTTGTTTTCTTCCACTAATCTGCTTTGATTTTCTGTAGATTTTCCTATTATATACATTTAATTAAAATAAAACCATATATGTGACTGGTTTTTTCAATTCCTGTGGTAGTATGTAACAATACTTCAATGGGGAGGGGCATGCTTATAAAAGAAGATATTATTTATTTTGCCAAATGAACTTTTTTTTTCCAAATGAAGTTATTAAATTTATCCCAAATCCCTATTATATACATCTAAATTTTATAAGGACATCTTAACACACACACAAAGTTAGAATATAATCCATAATAAAGGGTTCCTAAATAAATGACTCATTTCATTTTACGTTAATATATATTATATATATATTTAAATACACCCATTATGTGTCTGGCACTACACTAGCATTATGGCTCTTAACAAATTTATTATTTTATAGTCCTATACCAGCAAATTCATACTTACTAGTTGTATTAAATTCCAGACAGTGGATTAGGATGCGATTGCAAAAGAAAGTTCAAGAGGAAATGCTGTATAGACGTGGATGCGCATGTGGGTGTGAGAGGGCTAAGCCTCAGCGTTTTAGGCTCAGGATCACGAAAAAGGTAGCATTTGGAGGGTTTGCCAGCCAGGGTAAGTGGTGGGCAAGGCTAAATTGGAAACCAGGCACCTGCGTGGTGGTCACACGCTAAGGTTCGGGGGTTTTACCTTTGAGATGAGTTTGCTGTCTGGGCTTTTCTACAGACCGAAGTGAGTTCCATCTGGTCGCAGGGAAGGCAAGAGAGACAGTCGAAAGAAAACAGTTTAGCAAAAGTTTAAGACAAAAGGTGCCCCACTGTCCGGGGAGGAGCCAGATTGCAGTCAGTTTTCCGGCTGAAATATTTATAAAAGGCACCTTGAATGCGTCCACAAACTCCATGGAAGATCTGATGTCTTTTCCTTGGAGAAAAGACCCCTCTGACCCCTCTCTTCACATCATCCTGGCCTTCACACCTCCCTTGTCTCACCATCTCAGGGTAGGGTGCATCATGTAGGCTCAATGTAGCTCCGCCCAGTGGGAGCTTTCCCGCCACCAGCTTAACTGTGCAGGCAAATCAACACACGCCGGAGATGCGTCATGTCACGCTCTCCAGAGGCAGGTAATGCGCAAGCGCCAAGCCTGGCCATCGTTCCTTTTTGTGAACCAGCATGCTTTTCAAAGGTACTCGATATTTTCTTTATCTGTTTATGGGCGTTTGGGATGTTTCCGCTTTGTGAAGATTCTTTGCTGTTATTTTATTTATGAGCCTTCGTGTGTAAGTTTCTGTGAACTTATGTTTTATTTCTCTTAGGTAGATTCCCAGGAGTGGTATTATTAGGTTATGATATCTACAGGTTTAATTTTTGGGAAACCACCAAACTCTGTCAAAGGGACAGCGTTATTCTATATCCCTACCAGCAGTGTGCGAGGGTTTCAGATTCTCCATATCTTCACTTGTTATCTGGCCTTTTTATATAATAGCAATCCTACTGGGTGTGAAGTTGTGTCTCATTGTGGTTTAGGTTTTCATTTGCTGGCTAATGATGATGACTATCTTTATTAATATTATTATTATTATTATTGGCCTTTTGTATATCTCTTTTTGAGAAGTATCTATTTAGAGTCTTTTTCATTTTTAAAGGAGTATTTTGTCCTTTTATTAAGTTGTAAGAGTTCTTGATGTATTCTGGATACGAGTTTCTTCTCAGAAATATGATTTATAGAGGCATCTGGGTGGCTTAGTATGTTAAGCATCTGCCTTTGTCTCAGGTCATGATCCCAGGGTCCTGGGATAGAGCCCAATATGGGGCTTCTTGCTTAATGAGAAGTCTGCTTCTCCCTCTCCCTCACCTCTACCCCTTGCCCACTCATGTTTGCTCAAAATAAATAAATAAATAAACAAACAAACAAACAAATAAAATCTTAAAACATACATGATTTATAAACATGTTTTCCCATGTTTCCTTCCTTCCTTCCTTTTTTTTAAGATTTTCTCCATTTACTTGACAGAGGGAAACACAGCTAAGAGAGAGAACACAAACAGGGAGGAGTGAGAAAGGGAGAAGCAGGCCTCCCACCAAACAGGGAGCCCGATGTGGGGCTCGACGACCCCGGAATCCCGGGATCATGACCTGATGTGAAGGCAGGCACTCAACCACTGAGCCAGCCAGGAGCCCCATCTATTCACTTTCTTGACGGGGTTTTTTGAAAGCACAGAAGTGTTTAATTTTGGGATGAAGTACAATAGACCTTTATTGTTTTTTGTTTTTTTGCTTTTTATGCTTTGGTATTGTATCTAAGAAACCATTGCCTACTACAAGGTAATGAATATGTACACTGATGTTTTCACTTAAGTGTTATGTGACTTTAGGTAATATTTACATCTTTGATCCATTCTTAGCTAATTTTTATATTTGGTATGAGGGTAGGAGTCCAACGTCAGTATTTTCCATGTAGCTGTCTATCCAGTTGTCTCAGCATTATTTGTTAATAAGACTATTTTTTCCCCCACTGACTCAATCATCTTGGCTCCTTCGTTGATGATAGTTGTTTTTGGTTTTGCTCTTGTTTTTAATTAAATACTGGAGATTGTGGATATTATCTTGTAAAAATGCAGAATTCTCTTAGCTTTCTCTATTTTTTTTTAAAGCTGGCAGTTTATTGATGGACACTTTGAATTTATTTGGACTTGTTTTCGTACTTTATTGATGTAGACCCAAGGGAAGCCCAAGGTGTTTCCTAGCCCTACTCAGTTAGCAATACTCAAATTTCATAACCTTTTCTAAGGATTTTCTTCAGTACTTGGGTGTCACCTTTGTTAGGATGTGATTTTTATTCTGAGCCTTTCTGGCATCTCAGCTACATGTTCAAGTGATCTCTCTAATGGTGAGTCTGGATGTCCCCAGATGCTGATTTTATGTAACTTCCCATGACCAGCACTGCTCTGTGGCTACTCAACCCTGCAGAAACTGATTATTAAGATTTGAGGGCCTCATTTTGTGTATGTATTCTTCCCGCCCTTGTACAGGGACAGGAGTCTTACCCTGACCTCTAGAGCTCATATTCTGCAAAGTGCCGCTCTCTATTAGCCCCATAGATTCCAACCACTTCACCTTCCTCAAACTCTAACTACTCTCTCAGTTTTGTGGGATTTCATTCTATATTAGTTTCCCAGCTCTGAGCTATGGTTGAATGGGAAATCATAGATAAGTAGTTGGGAATTTATGTGAAATTCAGACTATTGAGCTTTCCTTTATAGAGGTGTCAGAACCTTGTGCTGCCTGTTCCCATTGCCTGAAAACAGTTCTCCCCTCTTCATCTTTGTAGTGCAAGGGCTGGTCTGGACACCAGTTACTCCAGTATGGCTATTTGATCTAGACTTTTTTAAAAAAAAAGCTTCTTTACAATGGAAATATATTTGTTTCATTTCCCTAATTACTCAGAATCACAAAATGATATCACTTATCCCGAATATTAATTCCATGAGTCATTTTTATAAATGTTGAATTCTTCTACTATATGTTTAATATCCTGGAATTATTTCATAATTCTGTATTGAAAAGAAATGTTAGTACATTTTGTAAAATTCTAAGAGAGACTGATAATTCTGAAATGGTCTTAAAACTTAGAGGATACCTATTTCAATAACAAAAATCTAGGAAAACTTGAAAAAAAGTCTGCTGTAAATTAGCTGAATTATTTGAATGAGGTTCAAATTACTAGAAATCACTTAGTATAGAGTACAAATAATACTGTTACAAGAATGATAACAAGGGGGAAATTATTCTAAAGATGTGGAATTCTCAGCTGGAGGAGATAATTAGGTAATGAATGGTTAATTGGTAGAGTAGCAAGTTGGTGTGTAGGTATATTAAAGTAGATTAAAAAGTCTCAAGAGAGACAAAGCAAGGGAGAAAGCAATTTAGCATATTAACCAGTATTCTTCCTCCACAATTCTTAGACATATGTAGCCTAAGATGTAAGGGAGAAAACTGATCTCTCATTTATTCACTGAATGGTGAAAATATGGCATTGAGAAATTAATTAAATAGCTATTTAATTTAACTTGACCCTCAATTCATTAATGCATAACATTACAACTTTTAAAGCAAAAAAACTAGGACACTGAAATAAAAAACAACTTAGCACTAAACGGAATAGAATTACTCAAAACAGGCAACCAGAAGATTCTCAAGACTAAACACATATAATCCATTGAACACTATAGGGACACTGCTGCTCTCAACATGCCTTGCACTGCAGCACATTGTCTAGAAGAATACAAAACATGCCCATTTCCAATAACTCCTTTTTGTAATATTTTCTTATTTAGGAAACATAATAAATGGCCACGTCATTTGAAACTCCATTTGCTGAGTAGTGATCTGTGATCTCCTACAGACTTTAGTTTCTCCGAACTCTCTTTCAGGTGCAAGTATCCATGGTCAGATCTCCACACCTTGTCTAAAAAAATGACAGCCTATTTGTAGGGTTATCAGAAAAAATACTAAATTCTATTTGAATTGTATTTTAGATAAACAACTTTGAGGGGAAGGCTATTAAATGTGTCCTAAATATTAACATGGGAGATATACTATAAAGTATCCATCGCTCACCGTTTATCTAAAGTTCAAATTTTACTGGATTTTCTGTATTTTATTTGCTAAATCTAGTACACCTACCTATTGAATAAATGCTTGCTGGTTTGGAAGGTAGCAACCTGGAAGCTAAGACTATAGGCTTATAGTCTGTGACACTTAGATTCTTGTACAGAACTGCCCCCAAACAAATTGGAAGATTAGCCTTTCTGGCTATGATTAATTTCTTCAACTTTAGAAGGGGATGATTATAGTATCTATTTAATTTCTTATTGAAAGAATGAAAAGAGTGAAAGAAAGTTAACTTATAGCAATTCCAAGGCCTTATAAATAGTAAGCCCTCAAATAATGTCAGTTATTTTTCATTCAAAAACACTTAGAGAATATAGATATAGATATAGATATATATCTTCCCAATATCCAAAGATTGTTTTCTTATACTACTTCTCTATTCAGATATTGAAGCTTCCCTTTTCCATTATAACATTCCATTCAAAACTTTGTAATATGCTTAATACTTACAAACAATTTTAGCTATTTAGATCACATAACCTTTTCAAAATTATGAAAGTCAATGAACTAGACCAGTATTTTATTTCTACTCCATGTGGGTTTATTGAACTATTAGTATATACATTACTGTGTAACTCACAAATTTAAAACAAGTATTATTCAGTATAGGTCACAGATCTATTAAAATACTGATTTCATCTTATTATTTTGCCCTGAATTCTGACATTATATAGATTGGAGAACCAAATATGGTGATTCACGGAGTGTAAAAATGAGCACTAGACTTTTCAGAATCTGCAATGAGAAATGGAAAAAGAAGAGTTAGAAATAGTTTACAACTAATCAGCATCATCTGCCATAACTCCCTATTTCTTTTTTTTTAAGATTTTTAATTTTTTTTTAATTTGACAGAGAGATCACAAGTAGGCAGAGAGGCAGGCAGAGAGAGAGGAGGAAGCAGGCTCCCTGCCAAGCAGAGAGTCTATTTCTAGACACACACCCCCCCCTCCCCCCACATTCTGGAACAGCCCCATAATCTTGTCCTCATTTGTAACTCCTCTTACTTCCTCATTCTTTACTCATGATTCTTTTTAATTGACTTTACTAAATATACATATCGGAAATGTATCAGTGTTTCTCTAACTCCCACTACAGTGTTAGTTCAGACTTTCCTATTTTCTACCTGGCTTTTATTCATTCAGACTTATATTTTCCTGACCATTCTCCACATGGAAGTCATAATGAGCTTTTGAAATAAAATCTGATCATGTAACTCCCCTGCCTACCACTCTTTAGTGTAATGTTTTTTCATATTCTCAAAATAAATTCCGCATTCTAGAAAGCCCTTCCACATCTTATAAAGTCCTAATAATTTTTTGTTTTCTTCTGCAGACTTAATACTTAATTATTTTACCATATACTCTTTCCTCCAACAACTCTTGTTTTTTCTTTTCATTCTGTCCAATATACCATATATTTGATGTATAAAAATTAAGTAAAATAGAGACAAGTTATATTTTGTGAATAACTGAAGCCAATTCCAGGTCAGTAATGAACAAACTCATTGATTAACCTTTATATATACTACTTCTCTCAACTTTTAAAAATATTTAACCTTATTTTA